>CAUYQU010102336.1:0-83162 GCA_963574635.1 Cheracebus regulus | reverse complement strand
AGGGGGTTCCTGAGCCTACCGGGAAGTCCCTCCAGGCGGGGTGAAGGGGTGTCCCTGACAGGCGGACTCCCGGCTCCGGGGAGGGGGCTGGAAAGTAAGCCAGTGGAGGCGGAGTCGGCTGTGCCCCTGACGGGTTAGTTTGTGTTTGTAGGCACGATCGGAGCCTCCCCGATAGTCCAGTTTGTGTGGTTTAAAGGATAAGAGTGTTGGAGGACACGATCTTGAGAGGGGAGTTGACCTGTACGACAAGGTGTGTGGTGTCCCTGCCGCGTTGAACGGTATTTAGGAACGACGGGATGATCTCAGTGTTGCGAGTTTAATAAATGTCGCTGGTTAGTTTGTACATGGAAAGAGGCGTTTTTGGTCTAGAAGACAGATGGTCTGTTGGTGTGCAGCGGCTGTGTTTGAGTGTGTGCGAGGATGGAAAGTGTTTCCGGAAGAGTTTGCCTTTATTTGTATAAGTGTAATGGCGTTCCCCTTGTAAGTTAGCTTATTTCTTGAATAAATGTTGGGAGATTCCTTGAGTTGATGTGTGTGTGTGTGTTTTAGGGATTGGGAGCCCCTAGTTACTTGTTGGGAAAGAGCAGTAATGGCAGTGTTCTATACAGCATGTGTCTGTGGGGTCAGGGAGGGGAGAAACTTGCCATAGCCAGTTGTGGGCTTAAGAATAGTTTGTGTCTTTGGTTAGAGTGAGTTGTGTAAATGTGAAGGCCCAAAATATCTTTAATAGAATAATTGCTACAAAGCTGTAAATAATTGATGGCCTTATTTGTTGTCCTGGGTTTACAGTAATAGTTTACAGTATAGTGAGAAAGCTCCTTCAGTTACGTTGTGATACTAAATCTCTGTGAAGATGGTAGGATAGATACTTTCTTCCATTTTACAAAATAGGAAATTTAGGTATTAGGAAAGCACTTCTCCAAGGCCGCATGTTAAATTGGTGACAGAGTTGGGACTGTAACTCCCATATTTTGACTACTACTGCAAATCTGAGTGTAGGAAAGATAGGAACACATATGATTGGTTGGATTGTATTTGGAGGAGACTGATTGTGTCAGATATGGATGTGGAACGTAGACTTCCTTGCCCAGTCTGACCTGTATGAAATGCGTATCCACGACTATATCATTTTGTGTTTATGGAGGAAGCAGAGCATTTCTGACACTTGAGCTTATATGTTTGAGGAAGAGAAGGCTTTCACAGCTTAACTTGTAGGAGAGCAGCTGCATGGGTGCTGAGAGCTTAACTTGAAATCTGTGGGAGGAAGGATCCTTTTTCATTCATTCAACAAATATTTGTTGACTGCCTGTTCAATAAATGGTCCATGCCTTGAGGTGAGGGTAATCAAGATGTCTCTGTAAGTAGCCTGGGTGCAAATTTGAGGGGAGTTGTTTTGACAGTGATGAGTATTAAGTTGAGTGAAGCTATGTGGAATTAAAACCAGAAAACTGTTTTTGAGATCTGGGAATTGTTGATATATGTGCCTGTGTATGTTGAAACTTTTTGGCTGGGCTGAAGGAATTGAAAGACTGATACATAGTGAGAATCCCATCTATGAATATGAGGGAAGAATGCATGAACTAAACCAACCTAACTGTATTCTTCTGGAAAATGGGATGTTTCTTGATAGGCTAGATTTGTGGTTCTTAAAGTTTTTTAGGAGTCACTTAGGCTTCTGAGAATCTGAATGATGAAAGACACTGGACCCTCAAGTTAGAAGATGAGCATACGCATGATCATGTGGTTTATATATATGATTTTAGGGACTTAAACTGTGATGAAATACAGCCAATTTGTATTTAGGTCTCATTTGAAAGCCTTTCGTTTTCATTGTTTGGGGGTGAGGATGTTAGTATGAGTTTAAGGTGAAGGAGTTTATGATAATATTTGAACATGTTGACAGGAGAACTTTAGCATCCATGTGTTTTCATTTATTCTTTTTATCCTAGGCAAACTTGTTTCTGCAGTGTTAGTAAACTACTCTGAATATGGTGATAGTGGAATATCATGTAGCACAAGTATCTGTAGCTTTGTTCTTTGTTTTTGTTCCTAAACTCTGAGAAATGGGTTCATCTTTTTTTCAGTTTTGGACTAGGACTGAGATGGTTTGAAGCTTCTGTCTTGGAGTTTAGCTTAGTTATAACAAACACTGAGTTAATCCTATGCAGGAGACACAGAAATGAATAATATATGGCCTCTGTGCTTGAAGAGATGCTAATTCAATTGCATCTGTGAATTGTTACATGATGGCAGCTCTCAAAAGGTCAAAGAAGAGGGAAATATATTCCTAGAAGTTGAAATATAGTTACCCAATTGCAAAGAGTTTTTGCCAGTACTTTTTCCTTGAGTGAGCATGAAGTGTTTACACTCTATATGCAACTGTGTACTTGAAAAAAATGTGTTTTGTATCATCTGGTGTTTTTGTATAAAGGAACTATTGATTTGAAAAGAAGGCAAAAATCATTTATATTCCTTACCTTGTTTTGGGATGTATTTTTACAGTGCATTTATGTAAAAAGGTTTTAATGTCAGCCAGGGGAGGTGGCTCATGCCTGTAATCCCAGCACTTTGGGAGGCTGAGGCAGGCGAATCACCTGAGGTCAGGAGTTTGAGACCAGCCTGGCCAACATGGTGAAACCTGGTCTCTACTAAACATACAAAAATTAGCTGAGCGTGGTGATGGTCGCCTCTAATCCCAGCTACTTGGGAGGTTGAGGCAGGAGAATCACTTGAACCCAGGAGGTGGAGGTTGCAGTGAGCCAAGATTGAACTACTGCTGCACTCCAGCCAGGGTGACAGAGTGAGACTCCATCTCAAAAAAAAAAAAAAAAGTTTTGATGTCATTTCTGGGTATACATACATCTAGAAAACCCTTCTGGTATAAAATCCAGTAGGCATTTGACAGACTGCCCATTAATTTAGTGCTGGAAATTCAAAATATCTAGTGTACTTTTAAAAGAGCAAGAAATTCAGAAAGGTGTTTTAGTAGGATAGATTACAGGATTCAGTGAGATGATGTAGTGGTCGTAGGAAAAACAGTCTAATGGTCTTTTCTCTCTATTGGCAGAGCTCCTGTGTAAGAATGTCATGTCAATTTGTAAAATGTTTAATATTCTTTTTCAGTTTTTAATGGGTAGCGGGTTTATGGTGTTTTTTTCATGACATGCATGTGATACTTGTGTATTGTATATATATATTTGCGAATGTATATGTATATACTTTATATTATTTTTTATTTTAATAGAGATGGGGTCTTGGTATGTTGACCAGGGTGGTCTCGAATGCCTAGCCTCAGGTCACACTTTTTTATGGCCTCCAATGTGGTGGAATTGCAGGCATGAGCCACCATGTTTGGCCTTCTTGAATAAATACAAGAAATATATAGTTTCTTGTATTTATCAGCTACCTAAGAGTATTTTTTAAATGCTTGTAATAACCACAAAATATGATTCAGGATCACCGTCTGCTTTTTTTTTTTTAATTTGAGATGGTGTTTTCTCTTTTGCCCAGAGTGGAGTGCAGCGACATGATTTTGGCTCACTGCAACCTTTGTCTCATGGGTTCAAGTGATTCTCCTACCTCAGCCTACCTATTAGCTGGGATTAGAGGTGTCTGCCACCACACCTGGCTATTTTGTTTTTTTGAGATGGAGTCTTGCCCTGTCGCCCAGGCTGGAGTGCAATGGTGCGACCTTGATTAACTGCAACCTCCACCTCCTGGGTTCAAGCAATTCTCCTGTCTCAGTCTCCCGAGTAGCTGGGATTACAGGAGTGTGCCACCATGCCCGGCTAACTTTCCATTTTTAGTAGAGACGAGGTTTCTCCATGTTGGTCAGGCTGGTCTCAAACTCCTGACCTCAGGTGATCTACCCACCTCGGCCTCCCAAAGTGCTGGGATTACTGGTGTGAGCCACTGGTTCAGCCGAATCAGGAATTTTTTTATTTTTATTTTTTGTATTTTTAGTAGAGATGGGGTTTCTCTATATTGGTCAGGCTGGTCTTGAACTCCTGACCTCAGGTGATCCGCCCACCTCGGCCTCCCAAAGTGCTGGGATTACAGGTGTGAGCTACTGCACCCAGCCTTTTTTTTTATTTTTTGAGACCGAGTCTCACCCTGTCATGCCCTGTCACCCAGGCTGGAGTGCAGTGGTGCAGTTCTGCTCACCACAACCTCCGCCTTCCAGGTTCAAGTGATTCTCCTGCCTCAAGCTCCTGAGTAGCTGGGATTATAGGTGCCCGCCACCATGCTCTGTTAATTTCTTGTCTTTTTAGTAGAGATGGGGTTTCACTGTTGGTCAGGCTAGTCTCAAACTCCTGACCTCAGGTGGTTTTCCTGCCTCTGCCTCCCCCAGGGCGGGGCTTATAGGCCGGAGCCACCACGCCTGGCCCCGAATCAGGATTTTTAAGGATCAAGAATGGAAAAAGAGAGGCTAGGGTGGTGGCTCACACCCGTTAATCCTAGCACTTTGGGAGGCCGAAGTGGGTGGATCACCTGAGGTCAGGAGTTTGAGACTAGCCTGGCCAATGTGGCAAAACCCTGTCTCTACTAAAAGCACAAAAATGAGCCAGTTGTGGTAGGGTGTGCCTATAGTCCCAGTTACTCGGGGAGGCTGAGGCAGAAGAATCGCTTGAACCCAGCAGGCAGAGATTGCAGTGAGAAGAGATCCACCACTGCAAGCCAGTCTGGGTGACAGAGTGACTTTGTTTCAAAATAAATAAATAAATAATAGAAAAAGGGGACTGCCATAGTGGCTCATGCCTATAATCCCAGTGCTTTGGGAGGCTGACCCAGGAGGATCACTTGTGCCTAGGAGTTTGATACCACCTGGGCAACATAGGAAGACCCCATTTCTACAGAAAGTTAAAAAATTAACATGCATGCCTGCAGTCCTAGCTTCTCAAGAGGCTGAGACAGGGGAATTCCGTGACCCCGGAATTTGAGGCTGCTATGAGATATGTTGGCGCTACTGCACTGCAGCCTGGGCAATAGTGTGAAACACTGTTTCTTTAAAAAAAGGAAAAGGATTTTCATGTTCTACTCTTGAGTTGTATTTTGAAATAGAATACAGCGCATCACTTTTTCTTTTAATTTGAGATGGAGATTCCCTCTTTTCACCCATGCTATAGTGCAGTGGATCCATATCAGCTTGCTGCAACCTCCGCCTCCCAGGTTCAAGTGATCTCCTGCCTCAGCCTCCCCAGTAGCTGGGATTACAGGTGTGTGCCACCATGCCTGGCTAATTTTTTTGTATTTTTTTTATTTTATATATAAGATTGGGTTTCACCATGATGGCCTGGCTGGTCTTGAACTTCTGACCTCAAGTGATCCACCACCTTGGCCTCCCAAAGTGCTAGGATTACAGGCGTGAGCCACCGCGCCCGGCCAATTTTTTTGTATTTTTAGTAGCGATGGGGTTTCGTCATGTTGGTCAGGCAGGTCTCAAACTCCTGAGCTCAGGTGATCTGCCCACTTGGCCTCCCAAAGTTCTGGGATTACAGGTGTGAGCCACTGCTCCTGGCACATCACTTGTTAATAACTTGCTAGGTACTGTGTCTTTACAGTATTAGCAATTCTGCTTGAGTCTTTATTGAGTCTTCTTCCATGCCTTATTAATAGAGAATTGGTCACCTTCATTTCTGCCCAAGATGATGTGGAAGCACACAGTGGAGAAGTCTTAAAACGTGTGTAAAACTGGTGATGGTGGTCTCCATTTAAAATAATTTTGTACCTAAGCTCTATGTGAAGCTACATTATTGTGTGAGTTGTGCAATTCACAGCAAAGTAGTCAGGAATCGATCTTGTGAAGCCCACAAGGACCAAACACCTCTACCCCAATTTAGACCTGTGGGTGCTGTCCCACAACCCCCACCAAAACCCATGTAAGGAGCTGAGTAAAAGATTGAAGACAACTATTCTCTGGAGAAAAATAAAATGGAAATTGTACTTGAAAAAAAAAATAATAATTTTGTATTGCTATTTTAGTTGTGTGTATTGTTCTGATTCTTTTTTTTTTTTTTTTTGAGACAGAGTTTTGCACTTGTTGCCCAGGCTGGAGTGTAGTGGCACCATCTTGGCTCACTGCAATCTCTGCCTTCTGGTTTCAAGCTATTCTCCTGCCTCAGCCTCCCGGGTAGCTGGGGTTACAGGTGCGTGCCACCATGCCTGGCTAATTTTTGTATTTTTAGTAGAGATGGGTTTCACCATGTTGGCCAGGCTGGTCTTGAATTCCTGACCTCGTGATCTGCCTGCCTCTGCCTCCAAAGTGCTGGGATTACAGGCGTGAGCCACTGCACCCAGCCTGATCTGAGTCTTTTAAAGGTGCTGTATAGCCTCACTATAAACTGCTGTGAGATCTGCTTAGGCCAGCCTTTTCAGCAGCATGTAATATTTTAAAGCTGGGTGCCACAAGAGATGAGAATGCAACTAGTTCATTTTTGTTTTGTTTTGAGGGTTGCTGCTAGTTTCCGTTACTGTTTTCCTTAAAATTAGTTGTGTTTTTTCATTTATATTTTATATGAAGAGGCTAGATTTTCTTCCTTATTACTTGTCATCATAGTTAATAACTGTCAATCTTATATTTCATATTTTAGAAATTGCTTTTTTAATGATTGCCTCATCAGGGATGTAATTGGCAGAATGTGATATTTATCAAAATTAATTTAAAAATAATGGCTTCTAGTGATGGCAGAAATTTAACCAATAATCTTAGTGCTTTTTCAGAGTTGTATTTCCTTCATTGAACATCTAAGTTTTCATGTTTGGAAATCTATGAATTTTTATTGTAGTATTATATTTACTTTTCATAGTCTTCAATCATTTGCCCTCAGACATACACAAGTTGATGACAAGGTTATATACTTTTTTCCGTTTAATTAAAAAAAAATTTTTTTTGAGACAGGGTCTTACTGTGGTATCCAGGCTAGAGTGCCGTTGTGTGAGCATAACTTACTGCATGCTCAACCTCTTGGGCTCAAGCAACCCTTCCATTGTCCCAAGTAATTAGGATTACAGGCACATGCCATCATGCCTGCCTGATTTTTAATTTTTTTGTAGAGATGGAGTGGAGTCTCACTGTGTTGCCCACACTGGTCTGGAACTTCAGGGCTCAAGCAGTCCTCCCTCTTCAGCCTCCCAAATTGTTGGAATTGTAGGCATGAGCCACCACACCTGGGCAATTTTGTTCATTTAAAAATATTTTTATTTCTAATTTTTTAGAGATGGGATATGACTATGTTTTCCAGACTATACTTGAATTCCCAGGCTCAGATGATCCTCCTCCTTTAGCTGCTCAGTGTTTGGGACCACATGTGTGCACCACCACATCTGGTTAATTTTTAAATTTTATGTACAGGTGGGGTCTTACTGTGTTGCCCAGGATGGTCTTGAACTCTTGGGCTCAAGCGGTCTTCCTGCCTTGGCCTCCCAAAGTGCTGAGAAATGTGAGCCACAGTGCTCAATGAGCTTCTTATTTTTTTTAATGTGGCAAATTGCAAATATTTGTAAAAATAAAGAGAATAGCATAATCAGCCCTCATGTATTCAACATCTAACTTCAACAGGTATCAACACAGTTACCACACTGTTTCCATATCTGCTAGCCTCTGTCCCTCCTTCCCTTCTTGCTTATTTTAAGCAGATCTTTCAGGTATTATGTAATTTCATCCATAAATACTTATTTACATTCTTTTTACTGTTAAATGAGGAATTATTTCTTCATAGTTAGGTTTACATAACTTTTAAAGTATCAGATCATAGCTGGAACTAAACTTGTACCATCTACTTCTAATCCATATTATTTGTCAGTAGGGAATTCTCTTTGCAAGCTAAGAAGAAATGAGGTAAATAGTTCACATCATTGCTTTTTGATGTTTGCATTGAACATTTAGAACAGTTCCTATGTTACTTGGAATAGCTTATCAGCTTTTTTCAAATTCACAAGAGAGAAATAAAGGGTTTCTTACAGTTTTATAGTCATAGTAACAAGATGCTAAAAAAAGTTTTCTAGTTTTTAGTTCCTGGATTTTCTAGTGGGATCCAGTCATCACAAAGAAATCAAATGGCCCTGGTGATATTGAACAGGAGCTGAAATTGTTATAAAATCAACATGCTGTTGAAGAGAATGAAATGCACATTGTTTAAAACTTTGAAATTCTAATTGTAGGCATTCTCTGTAGACATTTGAAAGTTCATACCGTTGCATATGTTGCATACCGAAATGTGAACCATGTCACAGAGTGTGGTTATCATGGTAAGTACAAACATTGTAGAAAAAGGAAGTATACCTCTAGATGGATTAAAGATAAAAAAAAAAAAAGTAAAAGGAAGTAAATTTACAATTAAGTTATGAAGCTCAATTAAGCTATAGAGATTTTAAGTGGTTGCCAATAAAGTAGAATGTAGAAACATTCTTTCTTGCTACAAAAGACTGATAGTTATAACTCAGATGAATGTGAGTTTCATCAATAGTGCAAGTTTCATCACTTATCTTTTGTTATATCTTATATAATAATCCCATAGTAAATAAATCATGAATCTTTGACTTAATTTTCTGGTTTACATTTTGTTCAATCTGTTTTTCCTACTTGATAACATATCTGACTCTTCTTATTCAAACAGTTTTATTTGCCCTAAGACTGTAGGAAGACAGTGTATTAGATGATAAAGTAGTTATATCATGGTTTCTTGGTATAAATGGCATTTTTTTAAATGTGGAGGACACATTCCTTAGGGTTTCTTAAATTCAGCACTGCTGAAAGTGAAAGCTCCAGAGTTTAAATATTTGCAGATACAAGCTTAAGAGAGTTGAATGGAGAGAATTTAAAAGATTGTCTTTGAAAGAAGAAACTGATAACTCTTGACATTTGAGAAAATGGTGGGGGGCGGGGGTCATTAATCAATCATGTGAAATGATTACTAGGTAAACATTATTATAGTATAAAGATCTTCAAAGAAGACTGGAGGATACATATGTCACATAAGTAGGGAGTTCACCTAACCAAATGATAGCACAGGTTTGGAAGTTAAAGTTTAGGTGCAGAAGATCAAAGGAAAAAGAGCAGTCATTTTTTAAACCACAGTGAGTTAGAGATTTAAGTTAATTTTATTTGTGTATATGTGTTTATGTGTTTAATTTTTTGTTTTTTTTTTTGAGATGGAGTCTTGCTTTGTATCTCAGGCTGGAGTACAGTGGCTCTGTCTTGGCTCACTGCAATCTCTGCCTGCTGGGTTCAAGTGATTCTCTTGCCTCAGCCTTCTGAGTAGCTGGAAATACAGGTGCATGCCACCTTGCCCAGCCAATTTTTGTATTTTTAGAAGAGACCGGGTTTCACCATGTTGACCAGGCTGATCCCGAACTTCTGACCTCAAGTGATCCACCTGCATCAGTCTCCCAAAATGCTGGTCTTACAGGCGTGAGCTACTGCACCTGGTATGTTTAATTTTAAGAGGAAGAAAGTGAATTAACTGTAGGTCGGAGTTTACTTTTTTTTGTTTTTGAGACGGATTCTCACTCTGTCCCCAAAGCTGGAGTGCAGTGGCATGATTTCGGCTTACTGCAACTCTTCCTCCTGGGTTCAAGTGATTTTCTTGTTTCAGCCTCCTGAGTAGCTGGGTCTACTGGTGCATGTCACCATGCCCAGCTAATTGTTGTATTTTTACATAAACAGAGATGGGGTAGAGATGGAGTTTCAGCATGTTGGCCAGGCTGGTCTCGAACTCCTGACCTTCAGGTGATCCACCTGCCTTGGCCTCCCAAAGTGCTGGAATTACAGGCGTGAGCCACCACACCTGGCTGAGTTTAATTCACTTTAACAAGCCATTCATTTATTTGTTTTGTATTCATTCATTCCTCATTCCACTGACTAACATTTTTCCAGTGCTTCCACCATACCCATTTCTGTGCTTAGGTGTAGAGAAAAGACATATGGTATATATATATATATTTTTTTATAGATGTTTTTGAGTCAGCTGGGTGCAGTGGCTCACACTTGTAATCCTAGTTTTGTCGGGGGCGGGGGCGAGGCAGGGAGATTGTTTGAATACAGGAGTTCAAGACCAGCCTGGGCAACATAGGGAGACCTAGTTTCTAAAAGAGTAAAAAATTCAGGCCAGGCGCGGTGGATCGCGCCTGTAATCCCAGCACTTGGGAGGCTGAGGCAGGTGGATCACCTGAGGTTGGGACTCGAGACCAGCCTGACCAACATGGAGAAACCCTGTCTCGGCTAAAAATACAGAATTATCTGGGCATGGTGGCACATGCCTATAATCCCAGCTACTGGGGAGGCTAAGTCAGGAGAATTACTTGAACCCGGGAGGCAGAGGTTGCGGTGAGCCAAGATAGGGCCATTGCACTTCAGCCTGGGCAGCAAGAGTGAAACTCTGTCTCATAAATAAATAAGTAAATAAATATTTTAAAAAACCTAGGCAGCAAGAGCAAAACTCTGTCTCAAAAATAAATAAAAATTAAAAAAAAAAATAAAAAATTCGCCAAGTGTTGTGGCATGCGCCTGTGGTCCCTGCTACTTGGGAGGCTGAAGTGAGAGGATCACTTGAGTCTGGGAGATCAAGGCTGCAGTAAGCTGTAATTGCACCACTGTACTCCAGCCTGTGTGACAGAGTGAGACTCTGTCTCTAAAGAAAAAAAAAATTCAGGCCGGGTACAGTGGCTCATGCCTGTAATCCCAGCACTTTGGGAGGCTAAGGCGGGTGGATCACGAGATCAGGAGTTTGAGACCAGCCTGGCCAACATGTTGAAACCCCATCTCTACTAAAAATATAAAAATTAGCCTGGCGTGGTGGTGCATGCCTGTATTCCCAGCTACTTGGGAGGCTGAGCCAGGAGAATTGCTTGAACCTGGGAGGTGGAGGTTGCAGTGAGCCAAGATCATGCCACTGCACTCCAGCCTGGGTGACAGAGCGAGACTTCGTCTCAAAAAAAAAAAAATTCTAATAGAAACACGTTAACAAACATATTACAGTAATACTGTGTAATACATTTTTCCATGTTAACAAACATACTACAATACCTACTATGTAATATTTTTGTCCAGGGTGGAGAAATTACTAAATCTGTGATGAAAAAGGAAAGGTTAGGGTAGTTTCCTACAAATGGGAAGAGGCAGCCAGGCTTTAAAGGATAAGTATGAGATATTCACACGTAGAGAGGGCATTCTATGTAGAGGGAGATCATCTGCAGACATGTGAAAATACATAGTTTCATGCAATGAAAATATGACACAGCAGGATGAATGCAGTATAATTTCGATCAGTAAATTTTCAACCCATTCTCTTATGATATCCTGTGTTTTCAGTGCTATGTAAGGTTGTCCTTTGTAATTAGAGAGCTATCAAATAAAGATGGAAAAAATGTTCAACATACTTTTCTTAGACAAAAAGGTATATTGTTATAGTTAAAGGTAATTTGTAGTGAAGATTAATGTCAAGAAAATATTTGGTTATATTTTACTCAGAAAATTTTTACTGGAATGTAACCCACTCAGCATTCTAGTTAATCAGCCGTTGATTATAATAAGTATCTAGCTAGATCTAAAAATGTATAATTAGTTGTCTTAATAATGAATGAATCTCTCAGCCTCTACATTGGTATATTTCCCCTCAATTTGTTGAAAATCCCAAATAGTGATTAAGATCATGGACTCTGAAATCAGATTGATTAGGCTCAGATCCCAGTTTTGCCAACTTACTGACTATAATCTTGAGCGAAATACTTAAAGTCTTTGGTTTCCTTGACTGTAAAATATGATAATATAGTAATGATAATATTTGTAGCATAGAGTTGGAGGATTCCGTCAGATAATATTTGTAATGTGCTTAGCATAATGTGTGCCATGCAGCAAGCAAATAATGCATATTTGTTATCATTTTAGTTATTTCTTCACTTCCAAAAAAGAATCTGTATAGCAAAGCAAATTACCTCCTTCATATATATTTCCTATAGAAGGTACGAATATGTAAAATACACTTTTGAAGTATGTATAAGCAATGTCCTTATTTGTATACATATTTTTTTATTCTCAATTTTTAGCATACTATTTATCTTATTTTTCTCAGATGTGAATTCCAGTTTTGTATTTTCCCACTTCATTTCAGCCTAGGCTTTTGTGTTTGGTTTTATTTTTTGAGTCAGGGTCTTGCTCTGTTATCCAGGCTAGAGTGCAGTGGCATGATGTTGGCTCACTGCAACCTCCACCTCTTGGATTCAAGTGATCTTCCTACCTCAGCCTCACAAGTAGTTGGGACTACAGGCATGCACCACCATGCCCAGCTAATTTTTGTAGTTTTGTTTTTGGTATTTGAGACAGTCTTGCTCTGTTGCTCAGGATGGAGTGCAGTGGTGCAATCTCAGCTCACTGCAGCCTCCACCTCCCAGATTCTGGTGATTCTTCTACCTCAGCCTCCTAAAGTGCTGGGATTACAGGCGTGAGCCACCTACCCAACCCAGATTTTTGTAGTTTTTGTAGAGACAGGGTGTTTGCTTTTTAAAAACTCTTTTCTTTCTTTCTTTATTTTTTTTTAATGAATAGAGACATGTTCTCACTATGTTGCCCAGGTTGGTCTCAGACTCCTGGGCTCAAGCAGTCCTCTTTTCTTGGCCTCCCAGAGTGTAGAGATTACAGGCGTGAGACACTGAGCCAGGTTTTTTTTTTTTTAAACCTTCTTACCAAATCAAGGATTTGTCTCTAAAATGAGCAGTAATAGCACTCTTACAGTGTGAATTTTGCTTTGATGGAGAACCTTAAGTCTTAGAACTAAATTGGGGTAGTTATGACAGTTCTCTTTTTAAAGCTGATCAGTATTTCCCTTGTTTTTTAGAAGTCCAGTGCATTCTTCTAAAGCAGAACCCATCCTTTTCATTAAACCACCTCATTTGGTTCAGAAACAAGACCGCCATATATTTATTTAGTGCTTATTATGTGCCAGGCACTATTCTAAGTACTGGGATACAGTTATGGACAAAATAAGATCCCTATTCTGCTATCTTAGGACTTAATAATTTGGGCATTTTCATTTTTCAATATAGGATCTTTCAGAACTGATATAACATTCTGTTAACTAGTATATTATGTGTTCAAGCAAGATTCTTAAGATAGATTAAAGATTCTTGAAGAAATTCCTGGAATATGATTGTTTTTCTGCTAAAGCAAATCAATTCTGTGACAAAAATTTATTTCCCCTGAGAAAAAGATATCGTGTGCATATGTTTTACCAGGCATTCCATTGAATAGTTAGTCCTTTGAAATATCAGTGGATTAAATTCTCTGTTAAGAATAAAATAGCGTTCCTTCAGCGCTTGGTGGGAAAAAGAAGAAAGAAAAAAAAAAAAGTAGCAGTGCCCGCCTTGACTCCAGTCACTCCCGCACCTGCCGCCTAAAAAAAAAAAAAAAAAAAAAAAAGAATAAATAAAATACTGCAGAAAAAAATGTAAAACAGAAGAGGCAAAGGCTGGGCATGGTGGCTGTCACCTGTAATCCCAGCACTTTGGGAGGCCAAGGTGGGGGGATTGCTTGAGCCCAGGAGTTCTGGACCACCTGGGCAACATAGTGAGACCTTGTCTCTACCAAAAAAAAGTTTTAAAAATAGCCAGGCATTGTGGTACATACCTGTAGTCCCAGATACTTGGGAGGCTGAGGCAGGAGGATTGCTTGAGCCCAGGAGGTCAAGGCCTCAGTGAGCCAAGATTGTACCACTGCACTCTAGCCTGGGCAACAAGACAAGATCCTATCTGGTCTTGTACTGTGTTGAGTACTGTATTAAGCCCAAAGTCTGCAACAGTGAATAAAACAGATAAAACTCATTGCTTTCATAGTGCTTCTTTTTGAGTAAGATAGACAGTATTAAATAAATGGGAAATATGTCATAGCATTTTGATGACAGATGTGGTAAAGGAGGCATAAACAAGGTAAGAGATGTTGGGTAGTTAGGGAAGTCCTCTGAGGCACTAATATTCAAGGAGATACTTGAATGATATGAAGGACCTCATGTAATTATCTGGGCATGAGCATAAGCCCTGAGACAGGAGTACCCTTTGGTGTGTTCAAGGAGTAGAAAAGGCTAAAACAGTAAATAAAGTGGGGGAGTAATGATAGGAGATAAATAGAAGAGGTAGCCAGGGACCAGATAACATAGGGACTTAAAGACTTGATAGGTATCTAGTTTTTTATTTTAAGTTCCATGGAAGCAGGAAAGTGACTTGATCTAATATCTACGCTTTGAAAGACAAATGAATCAACCAGGTTGACCAGTAAAGAGGCTGTCGTGATAGTTGAGGCAAGAGCTGATTGTGGGGCTGAACCTACAGTGTACCGGTAGCTTGATTTGGGATATATTTTGAGGGTTGTGGAGATAGTAACTTGCTGATGGTTTGGATGTGGGATCAGAGTAAAAGAGGAGTCAAGGATGACTTCAGTGATGGTCTGAGCAATTGGATGCTTTTTTCTTTGATGAGGAACACTGTGGGAGAAGCAAATTGTGGGTAGTACAAAAATTAGGAATTTGGTTTGGATATACAGTTGTCCCTTGGTATCTGTGAGAAATTGGTTCCCCCTGAGGATACCAAAATCTGTGGATGCTCCGGTTCCTTATAAAAAATGGTATACTACTTGGATATAACCTATGTGTATCCTCTTGTATACTTAAATTTTTTCTTTTTTTTTTTTTTTTGAGAAGGAGTCTTGTTCTGTCACCCAGACTGAAATGCAAAGGTACAATCTCTGCTCACTGCAACCTCCACTTCTGGGTTCAAGCAATTCTCGTGCCTCAGCCTTCCAGTTAACTAGGATTACAGGTGTGTGCCACCACGCCTGGCTAATTTTTGTATTTTTAGTAGAGATGGGGTTTCACTGTATTACTGAAGCTGGTCCTGACCTCAGGTGATTCACCCGCCTTGGACTCCCAAAGTGCTGGGATTACAGGTGTGAGCCACTGCACCCGGCCAAAAAAAAAATTTATTTTTTTGAGACAGGGTCTTGCTTTGTCATCCAGGCTAGAGTATAGTGACATGATCATAGCTCACTGCCACCTCAAACTCTTGAGGTAAAGCTATTTTCCTACCTCATCTTCCTGTGTAGATGAGATTACAGGCCCATGACACCATATTCAAGTAATTTTTTTTTTTTTTTTTTGGTCTTTGTGGAGATAGAGTCATGCTTTATTGCCCAGGCTCATCTCGACCTCCTTGTTTGTATACTTTAAATCATCTCTGGATTAATTATACTATCTAATACAATGTAAATGCTATATAAATATAATGTATTACTTGGAGAATAATGATATAAAAAAGTATATATGTTCAGTACAGACATAATTATTTTTTTCTCCCATCCCTGCCCCTGGAATATTTTTGATCCATGGTTGGCTGAATCCTCAGATGCGAAACCCATGGATACAAAGGACTGACTGTACAGACTTTGAGATTTCTACTAAGTGTTTAAAGTTGAAATATTGAATAGGAAGTTGGGTGTACAAGTCTTGAGGTCAGGGCAAATAATAAACTTGGGAGCTGAGCAGTGTAGTGATGCTATTTAGAGCCAAAGAACTTGATGAAATTACCCAGAGAGTGAGTATAGATAGAGAAAAGATGAAGTTCTTAGACTGAGTTGTTGGATATTTTTGATACTGGGAGAAATTTATCTAGAATGCCAGGACTATAAGAGAATCTTTTGATAATTTTAGGACGAATACCTTCCTGGCTAAGAAACTCTTAACAGGTACACTAACTAGTCGAGATGTAGAGACAAATGTAAAATGCTTGGTGAACGAATGTCTATTTTTATCTCTCTCTCTCTCTCTCGTTTTTTTTTTTTTTTGATACGAAGTCTGGCTCTTGCCTAGGCTGAGGTGCAGTGGTGCAATCTTGGCTCCCTGCAACCTCTGCCTTCTGGTTCAAGCTATTCTCCTGCCTCAGCCTCCTGAGTAGCTGGGATTACAGGTGTGCACCACCATACCTGGGTAATTTTTGTGTTTTTAGTAGAGATGGGGTTTCACCATGTTGGCCATGAACTCCTGGCCTCAAGTGATCCGCCTGCCTTGGCCTCCCAAAGTGCTGGGATTACGGGTGTGATCCACCATGCTGGGACAATTTTTTAATCTCCCAAATAGCCTTCTGTGTCAGAGATCAGAACATTTAGTTTACATGATCTCAAGAACCAGAGTGCCAGACAGCTAGAATGGTGGTTACCTTCCTGGATATTTATTGTAGAGGAATACATAAGGTGTAAAAGCAAATGAATAAAAGTTTAAAAAAGAATGAGATATCCAAATATATGAAGCTGTTTACCCATTAACATGATAACCATTTCTTCTTTGAAAATTTACAGAACAAGAGTGAGAACTCAGAACAAAGGTCTCTCGGGGGGGAAAAAAAAGAGAAAGATCAGGTTGCCTCCTAATTTCTTATTTAGTCTATCATTGGACGTTGTCAAACCATATTTAGAGAATCTGGTTTTCATCTGGGGACTTAATGAGTCAACACATGTAATATCCAGAATACATGTATAAGATCTTGCTGCGTGCACTGGCTCATGCCTATAATCCTAGCACTTTGGTAGGCTCAGGCAGGAGGATCATTTGAGCCCAGGAGTTTAAGACTAGCCTGGGCAACATAGCAAGACCCTGTCTCTTAAAACAAACAAACAAACAAACATACTTTTAAGGCCAGGTGTGGTGGCTCATGCCAGCACTTTGGGAGGTTGAGGCAGGCAGATCGCCTGATCCCAGGAGTTTGAGACCAACTTTGGCAACACAGTGAAACCTAGTCTCTACAAAAAAAACAAAAAACAAAAATTAGCTGGGTGGTGGCAGCACATGCCTGTAGTCCCTGCTACTCATCAATAGCAGGGACTACAGGCATGTGTCAAGGCTGCAGTGAGCCATGATGGTGCCACTACACTCCAGCCTGGGTGAGAGTGGGACCCTGACTAAAAAAAAAATCTACTTATAAATATTAGGGGCTTACTATAGCTTCAATTGACTTACTGCATATTTCAGGACATTTCCTTGGTCTGATAAGGGGAGCTTTTTTAATATCGATTTTTAAAATTATGTTCGAAGAAGCAGAGGGTCTATTTTAAATATATTTGAGGTGTCAGAAGTCAAAAGGAATAAAAATCACAATAAAGGCAGTCACAGTGTATAGGTTTTTATTGATGATTAAAATTTTTTAGAGATCCTCTTAGCTTATGCATGAAACAGATAACTTTCTTAAGTATACAACCTCACATGTGCCAATCCGCTTCTATTAGGAAAAGTAGGGACCATCTGTTGAATTGGCACTATGCCTAAAAGGCTACCAGTTTTGAACCCTGTCAGCCCAGCAAGAGAAATTAATTCTAGAACATTGAGGGGAAACATTTCTAGTAACAACATATTTCACAGTGTTTATCTGACCTCTTGTTGCTGTTTTATAAAAATCAACAGATAATTACAGTCCATATCATGTACGATTTCTTTTTCTCAAGTCATAGAACCATCAGTTGTGTACATTACAGAGCCATTTCTCTTCTAGGTAAGTGAAAGAGAAATCTTTGCACCCTTTCCCAGCCTTAAGTGATTTTTGAATAGTTTATAGGTAGGCTTCTTTTTATTTTTGAGATGGATCTCACTCTGCCGCCCAGGCTGGAGTGCAGTGGCGCAATCTTGGCTCACTGCAACCTCCGCCTCCCAGGTTCAAGCAATTCTCCTGCCGCAGACTCCTGAGTAGCTGGGATTGCAGATGCCTGCCACCATGCCCAGCTAATTTTTGTATTTTTAGTAGAGACAGGGTTTCATCACTTTGGCCAGGCTGGTCTCGAACTCCTGACCTCAGGTGATCTACCTGCCTAACCTCTCAAAGTTCTGGGATTACAGGTGTGAGCCACTGCACCTGGCCCATTTTTATATTTTTAATGGAGATGGGGTTTTTCACCATGTTGGCCAGGCTGGTCTCGAACTCCTGACCTCAGGCTCCCAACGTGCTGGGTGTGAGCCTGGCCCGTAATGCAGTAATTTCTGAAGGGTGATCAGTTAATAAGCAACATAGCAATTCTGTCCCTCATATAATGGCAAGTAGTGTAATTCAGGGTATAAGAACAGTATTCTCAGCTGGGTGCAGTGGCTCACGCCTGTATTCTTAGACTTTGGGAGGCCAAGACAAAAAAGAAAGTATTCTCCAAAAAAAAAAAAAAGTATTCTCTAGAATTGGTAAAATTACAGCAAAGTTGCAGTTTCCTAGCCTCCCTAGCTATCCCCACACACCTCTCTGAATGCTTTTTCTAAGTCCAAACCTATGACCCTTGGCAGAACAGACTCCTTACCAAGCTCTACAAGATCCTACTTATTACTCTTTAGCCTCATGTCTTAGTCTGGACCCTTAACCTTTGTGCTCTAGCCATTTGGAGCTGTTATCATTCTCAGACATGGAGTTAATTTATATCTCTGTGACCTTCATGTTTTTCCCAGTACCTTTCTGCTTAGAGAACACCTACCTATCTTCAGAGACAGAGTTTATAGTGATGCTGTGAAGCCTTATATGGCTGTCTCCCCTCTTTTGGTGAACAATATGCACTCACTTCTCTTGGCATATACCTAGGAGTAGAATTGCTGGACCACAGGGGAAACATATTTTTATCATTGGTAGATAACTGCCAAACAGTTTCCCAGATTGAGTGTATGGCTTTATAACTCTACCAGAGATGTGTAGGTATTTCAGTTGCTCCACATCCTCACCAACATTTGATGGCCATTCTTTTAAATGTTAGCCATTCCTGTGGGTAATGGTGTTTCACATGGTGTTGATTTTGTACTTCCCTGATGCTTGGTGATGTTGAGCATCTTTTTATGTTTGTTGGACATTTGTTGAAGTGCCTGCTCTTAATATATATTCTTCTTTTTTAACTCTTTTTGTTTTGGCAATCAGCTTTCTTAGGTTGTATCTTTATAATCTGAATGCAGTTAGTTTCTCAGATATATGCATGGCAAATATCACTACCCAATGTGTGCCTTGCCTTTTTCCCACCTTGGTGCACTCTTGGTTCTGTTTTGATGAACAGAAATTTTGTTTCTTACAAAGTCCACATTTTTTTCTTTAGTAGAATAATGTAGTTACTATTTCTGGAAGTTATCAGGTAATTTTTCCAATTTTATGTAGATATGAGTAAAACAAAATTTTGAAAGGTGTGTATATATGAGAAGTAGATGTATTTCCAAAATTTTTTTTTTTTTGAGACAGAGTCTTTCTTTGTCACCCAGGCTGGAGTGCCGTGGCACCATCTCAGCTCACTGCAGCCTCCTCCTCCCGGGTTCAAGCGATTCTCCTGCCTCATCCTCAGGAGGAGCTGGGACTACAGGTGCACACCATCACCCTCAGCTAATTTTTGTATTTTCAGCAGACACGGGGTTTCACCATGTTGGCCAGGCTGGTCTTTAACTCCTCGCCTTAGATAATCCACCCGCTTGGGCCTCCCAAAGTGCTGGGATTACAGGTGAGCCACCATACCCAGCCTCAAATCTTTAAAAAATAAGTTTGTATTTTATTTATTTATTTTTTGAGACGGAGTCTTGCTATCTTGACCAGGCTGGAGTTCAGTGGTACAGTCTCAGCTCACTGCAACCTCTGCCTCCTGGGTTCAAAGGATTTTCCTGCCTCAGCCTTCCAAGTAGCTGGGATTACAGGTGCCTGTCACCACACCTGGCTGATTTTTGTATTTTTGGTAGAGACAGGGTTTCATCATGTTGGCCAGGCTGGTCTCGAACTCCTGACCTTAAGCAATACACCCACCTTGGCCTCCCAAAGTGCTTAGGATTATATGCGTGAGCCACTGCGCCTGGCCTCAGATAATAGATTTTTGTTTTATTGTAAATCTATTACAAATTCTGTAATAGGAATATATATATGTATATATACTTTTTTTCCTTTTTTTTTCTCTTTCAAACCTTTCTCCCTTAAATGACTAGCACTGTCAATTTGGTATGTAGTCATTCATAATTTTTTCTGTATATGGGGTTTTTTCCTACTCTTCAAATATGAGACCGTGTTAGCTTTTAACTTAGAAACAGCAGGTGTGTGTGTGTGTGTGTGTGCGCGCTTAGAAACAGCAGGGGTGTGTGTGTGTGTGTAAACTTTTTTTGGTCAACATGAAGGAAGACTATAATCTTTTTATTGGTGCTTTTATTTTTCTATGAGAGTCTCAAAAGTAGGATTACTTTTGGAATCAGAGTATGTAAAATGTAAAAGTTTATAATAGATAGTGTAAATATTACTTTCTAAAATGATGGTGGCCACTAGTGCCCATTTTCCATACCTTACCAGTATTAGTTGCTGTTTTGAATTTCAACCAAATAGATAAGTAAAAACTAGCTTGTTTTTATTCACACTTCCCTGACTGCTAGTGAGGTGGTATATCTTTTTATATTTGTTATTTTTGTCTCTCCTGTAATTGCCTATGCATATCTTTTGTATATCTTATTTATTTTAAGATAATTTTATATTGAGATATTAATACTTTTTCATGTTTATTATATTTTCTCCCAATCCATTATTTGTCTTTTTGTTTACAGTGTCTTAGTTTACAGATATTTGCTGCTTTAACATAATCATACTTGTCACTATTTTCCTTTATGGTTTTTTGATTTGCTTAAGAAGGGTTTCTCTACCATAGGTTATAGAAATAGTCATGAACATTCAGATACTTTTACTTTTGTATGTAATGTTTAAATCCATGAGTAGGGTTAGTCATAGTGGCTCATACCTGTAATCCCAGCACTTTGGGAGGCTGAGCTGGGAGGATTGCTTGAGACCAGGAGTTTGAGACAAGACTGGGCAACATAGTGAGATACCCCTTGCTCGAGCCCAGGAGCTTGAGGGTACGGTAAGCCATGTTTGAGCAACTGCACTCCAGTTTGGTTGACAGCGAGACCCTGTCTTACAAAAAATATAAATAAAAAATAAATCCATGAGGAAATTTTTGTTTTGTTGTGTTTTGTTTTTTCGAGACAGGGTCTTGCTCTGTTGCCTAGGTTGGAGTGCAGTGGTACCATCATGGCTTACTGCAGCCTCCTAGGCTCAAGCAATCCTTTCACCTTGGCACCTGCTGAGTAGTTAGGACTATAGGTGCATACCACCAGGCTCAACTAATTTTTAAATTTTTTGTAAAGATGGCATCTCACTATGTTGCCCAGGCTTGTCTTGAACTTCTGGCCTCAGGCAACTCTCCCACCTCAGCCTCACAGAGTGCTGGGATAATAGGTGTGAGCCACCATGCCAGCCTAATTTTTGTTTATGATGTAAAGAACAGGTGGAACTTTGTTTTCTGCCAATGGATATCTAATTATGTCAACATATAGCAACATATATCAAATAAATCATCTCCTTGTCATACTGAAATTTTTTTTTTTTTTTTTGAGACTGAGTCTCACTCTGTCACTCAGGCTGGAGTGCAGTGGCACAATCTTGGCTCACTGCAACCTCTTCCTCCTGGGTTCAGCCAATTCTCCTGCCTCAGCCTCCCAAGTAGCTTGGACTACAGGCACCTGCCACCATACCTGGCTGAGTTTTGTATTTTTAGTAGAGACAGAGTTTTACCATGTTGCCCAGGCTGATCTCAAACTACTAAGCTCAGGCATTCTGCCCACCTCAGCCTCCCAAAGTGCTGGGATTACAAGTGTGAGCCTCTGTGCCCAGCCTCATTCCCTTTTATTGCTGAATAACATTCCATTGTATGGATAATGCTGCTATGTACAAGTTTTGTGTAGATGTTGTTTTTATGTTTTCATTTATCTTGGGTATGTAAGAGTGAAATTGCTGTATCATATAGTAACTCTTTGAGCAACTGCCAGACTGTTTTTTAAAGTGGCTGTACCATTTTATGTTCCTATCAGCAGTGAACGAGGGTTCCAGGTTATCTACAGAACGTTTTTATAAAAAAACAGGCCAAGTGCCGTGGCTTATGCCTGTAATTCCAGCACTTTGGGAGGCTGAGGTAGGAGGATTGCTTGAGCCAAGGAGCTTCAGACCAGCCTGAGCAGCATACTGAGACTGTCTCTGTAAAAAATTTAACAATTTAGGCCAGGTGCCGTGGCACACGCCTGTAATCCCAGCAATTTGGGAGGCCAAGGTGGGTGGTTCACCTGAGGTTGGGAGTTCAAGACCAGCCCAACCAACATGGAGAAACCCCATCTCTACTAAAAATACCAAATTAAGGCCAGGCACGGTGGCTCATGCCTATAATCCCAGCACTTTGGGAGGCTGAGGTGGGTGGATCACCTGAGGTCAGGAGTTTGAGATCAGCCTGGCCAACATGGCGAAACCCAGTCTCTACTAAAAATACAAAAAAAAAAAATCAGCCAGGCATTGTGGTGGGCTCCTGTAGTCCCAGCTACTTGGGAGGCTGAAGCCAGAGAATGGCTTGAACCCGGGAGATGGAGGTTGCAGTGAGCTGAGATCGTGCCACTGCACTCCAGCCTGGGTGACAGCGAGACTTCAACTCAAAATAAACAAAAAATTAGTCAGACATGATGGCATATGCCTGTAATCCCAGCTACTCGGGAAGCTGAGGCAGGAGAATTGCTTGAACCCTGGAGGCGGAGGTTGCACTCCAGCCTGGGCAACAGGAGCGTAACTGTCTCAAAAAAATAAAAATTTAAATATAAATGTTGTGTTACCTAATACAGTTTTGTATTGGATAATACAATGTAAAATATTGTATTAGCCAAGTATGGGAGTGCATGCACCTGGAGTCCCAACTACTTGGAAGGCTGAGGTGGGAGGATAGCTTGAGCTTGAGAGATTGAGGCTGAGGCTGCAGTGAACTGCGATGGTGCCACTGCACTCCAGCTTGGGCAACAGAGCAAGACCCTGTCTCAAAAATAAGGCCGAGTGTGGTGGCCCATGCCTGTAATCCCAGTACTTTGGGAGGCCAAGGCGGGCAGATTGCCTGAGGTCAGGCATTTGAGACCAGTCTGGTCAACATGGTGAAACCCTGTCTACTAAAAATAGAAAAATTAGCTGGGTGTGGTGGTGGGTGCCTGTGATCCCAGCTATTTGGGAGGCTGAGACCGGAGAATCACTTGAACCTGGGAGGCGGAGATTGCAGTGAGCCGAGATCATGCCACTGTACTCTAGCCTGGGTGACAGAATGAAACTCCGTCTCAAAAACAAAAACAAAAATAATCTAATTACAACGTGAATTTTGCCTTCTTAGAAGTGGCTCTTTTGTTTACAATATAAGCATGTGCAGTGGCCTTCAGTTGAGAGACTAATTGTTGTCAAAATGTGATAGTTTATTAATGGGAAAATCTTTATGATGCAGCTTCACCTTTCTTCCTATTGTTGTTTTAGAATTACCTAAAGATTGAAATCAGTGTTCCTGTATATTTCTTGCAAACACATTCCTATCCCCCGCCCCCTCTTTTTAACAAAACAGTATTGCAGTTATATTTTTGATCTCTGTTAACTTTACTATTCAGGCAAGCTAAGTAAGGTTTGATTAGATTATTGCTATGGCAGTTAGTGAGTATAATTTTTCCATCAAGATTCTTAGCCTTGAGACTGTTTTCTGGAGCTTACTTTTCCCCTGTGACTTGCTAATTGGAACTGTGTCTATTTCACTTTGCTGTTCTAAGTTTCTAGAAGTAGTTGTTGGTATAATAGGTTGTTTTGCTGGTCATGAGATGCCTACTTTCTTCCCAGTTTCTGAAGTTAGGAAATAACATAATTGATGTTTACATTTAACCTGGTAATGCTCCCTCGCCCCTAAAAATATGATTATTGATTCCTGAAGCCTCTTAAAATCAGCAATATCTTAAAATTTAAGAAATATTTAGAGTACATAAATATGCAACTAACTAGATTTATTGAATATCAGTACTTTGAGAGTTAGAAATGTTTAGTGATTTTGTCATCTTTTCAGTGAAGCATTCTGTAGTTGAGTATAAAAAAATTTGTCTAACTTTGTAAGTATAGTTTATATTGTAGAAATTGTTTTAAATTTTGTTGGTATCTTCATGAAGATATTCTAATTTGTTGTGATTTTAGTGACTTACGTAATATCCATGACTTAGTACTGTTTCATGTAAAATGTCTTCAAACTAATTAGGGCATGGCTTGCTCTTTTACTTTTGGAGAGTACATTGCATGGTGTATATAGTACTTACTTTTTAAATTATAAAAACTGTGGGAAATTTATATAATATTTAAAGAAAAATATCAATTTTTAATGTTGTTTAATTTTACCTATTCTCGTTTATCTGTATACATGATTTAAAATGTAGAATTTATGTTTGTTTATTCATGCAACAGATATTTATTGAATGCCCTTTATGTTCTAGGTACTTTGCTAAGGATGTAGCAGTGAATACAGCAAACGGGATTTTTATTCTCAGAGAATGCATGGTCTAGTGGAAAATATGGATATTAAATAACTTATTAGTATAATGTGTATTAAGAGACATATAGTATGGATATGCACTTAGCAGGGTGATCTGCCAGGCTCAAGAGATCCTCCTGCTTCAGCCTCTCAAGTCTAGGGGAATAGGAAATGTCTCCCGAGGAAATGACTTTTTTTTTGCTATACTACTGGAATGGGAGGAAATGACCTTTAAACTAAGATGGAAAGGAAGAGAAATAGTCATATGGAAAGATGGCAGAAGAGAGTTCCAGGCAAAGAGGACTAACTGTTCTAAAGGAGGGAAAACGGTTATTTGGGAACTGAAAAGTGCTTCAGATACATACATCACAGATACATGAGTGTTTGCTTTTTTTTTTTTTTTTTTTTTTTTTTAAGACAGGGTCTCATGTTGTCATTCAGGCTGGAGTGCAGTGCTGTAATCTCAGTTTACTGTAGCCTCGACCTCTCAGGCTCAAGCGATCCTCCTGCCTCAGCTTCCCGAGTAGCTGGGACTATAGGTGCGCACCACCATACAGCTAATTTTTCATTTTTTGTAGAGATGGGGTTTTGCTGTGGTGCCAGGCTGGTCTCAAACTCCTGGACTCAAGCAGTCTGCCTGCCTTGGCCTCCCAAAGTGCTCAGATTACAGGTGTAACTGTACCCAGCTGAGTGTTTCCTTTTTTTTGGTGGTGGTGATTTGCTCTTGCCCTGTTCACAGCAGTGTGGGGAATGGTGAGGCCAGAGATATGTAGTGGCAGTTAACAACAACAAAAAGTAAACAGTGATATATGTGTGAAGTGCTGTCCTAAGTACTTTATATATATTAGTTCATTGAACCCTAAGAACAATTTCTATTCACATATGAGAGAACTGAGGCAGTGAGTACTTTGCCCAAAATTAATATAGCAGGACTAGGTTCTGAGACTTTGTGTTTTGGTCTCAGAGACTATATATATATAAACAATTTTTGTATTTTAAGACAGAGTCGAGTCTAGCTCTGTTGTCCAGGCTGGAGTATAGTAGCATGATCTCAGCTCACTGCACAGAGACTGCATTCTATTCTTTTTTTTTTTTTTTTTTTTTGAGACGGAATCTTGTTCTGTCACCCAGGCTGGAGTGCAGTGTCACAATCTTGGCTCACTGCAACCTCTGCCTCCCGGGTTTAAGCAGATCTCTGCCTCAGCCTACGGAGTAGCTTGGATTATAGGCAAGTGCCACCACGCCTGGCTAATTATTTTGTATTTTTAGTAGAGATGGGGCTTTACCATTTTGGCCAGGCTGGTCTTGAACTCCTGAGTTCGTGATCCACCCAACTGAGCCTCCCAAAGTGCTAGGATTACAGGCCCGAGACTATATTATATTCTTTTTTTTTTTTTTACTTTTTAAAAAAATTTCCCCCCCTCTTAATGACTTTCTTTTAACAGCATATATTATATTGTTAACCACCATACCATGCTGCAGATTGTAAGTTACAAGTTATGAGTGTAATTAGGGACTTTTATTTATGAAGGGCAATGAGAGTTCATTCAGCAGAGGAACGACATACTAAGAATTATATATTTTTTTTGAGACAAGCTCTTGCTCTGTCACTCAGGCTGGAGTGCAGTGGTGTGATCCTAGCTCACTGCAGCCTTGACCTCGTGGGCTCAAGGAATCTTCCCACCTCAGCCTCCTGAGTAGCTGGTACTACAGGTACCACACCTAGCTGATTTTTAATTTTTTTATTTTTAGTGGAGGTAAGGTCTTGCTATGTTGCCCAGGCTGGTCTGAAAATACTGGGCTCAAGTGATCTTCCTGCCTCAGCCTCCCAATATGCTGGGATTACAGGCCTTTGAGAAAAACAATCTCTAGTGGCTCACTAGCCTGGGTGACAGAGCAAGACTTTTTCTCAAACAACAACAACAAATATATATATATGGCACCTTTCTGGATGTAGGTTGGGCTGGAGGAGAGCAAGGTAAATATACAAAGAAGTTAGAGGGCTGTTACTGTATTGTGGGTGAGAATTGTTGGCTTTTTGGACAAGTCAGTGGTAGATTTGGAGAGGAACTGTATTTAGTCACATTATGTGATATTCAGAAGTTTTGGTGTTAGGTTGAAGGTTGGCAATAAGGGAGTGATAATAGTGACAATGACTGGTAGGATTCTGACTTGAGCAACTAGTGGTACTGAAATTGGAAAGATCGGAGGAGGATTAGACTTTGTAAAGATATTGAACCAGGCTTCAGATAAACTGAAGCTTCAAAGTCTTAAACTATTGAAGTGTAATAAATTACCCAGGGATAGAATCTAGAGTAGGAGCCAGGTGAGGTGGCACATGCCTGTATAGTCCCTGATACTTGGGAAGCTGAGTTGGAAGGATCCCTTGAGAACAGGAGTTGGAGGCGGCAGTAAGCTATTATTACACCACTGCACTGTAGGCCAGATGATAGCACTGTCTTTTAAAAAAAAAAAAAAAGGGCTGGGTGTGGTGGCTCAGGCCTGTAATCCCACACTTTGGGAGGCTGAGGCAGGCGGATCATGACGTCAGGAGTTCAAGACCAGCCCGGCCCAGTATCGTGAGACCCCCTTCTCTGCTAAAAATACAAACAATTAGCTGGGTGTGGTGGCACACGCCTGTAGTCCCAGCTACTTGGGCGGCTGAGACAGGAGGGAGGCAGAGGTTGCAGTGAGCCAAGATTGTGCCACTAATGTAGCTCATGCCTGTAATCCCAGCACTTTGGGAGGCCGAGGTAGGTGGATCACTTGAGGTCAGACGTTTGAGACCAACCTGGCTAAAGTGGTGAAACCCCATCTCTAAAATACAAAATAAAATTACTAAAAATACAAAGTTAGCCTGGCGTGGTGATGCATGCCTGTAGTCCTAGCTACTTGGGAGGCTGAGGCAGGAGACTCACTTGAACCCAGGAGGTAGAGGTTGTAGTGAGCTGAGATTGTGCCACTGCACTCCAGCCTGGGTGACAGAGTGAGACTCCATCTCAAAAAATTAAAATAAAAATAGTTTAAAAATAAAAGATTTTAGAGAAGGAAAAGACTGAACCTAAGGAATTCCAACATCTGGAAGTCTGGTAGACTTGATTTGGTCTACCAGCAAGTAAGACTCAGTAGTGGCTTCCAGAGAGGTGGCAGGAATGTGTAGTATAGTAATCTGTAGCAGCTTGTGTCTTGTGTTCATTTTCTTAGTACTGCCTTTTTGAAGGACAAAAGTTTATAGTTTTGATGAGGTTCAGTTTACCAGATTTTTTTTTTAATACATCATGCCTTTGCTGTCATATCTAAGAAATTTTCCCTAACCCAAGGTCAGTCACAAAGATTTCCTCCTACATTTTCTTTTAGGAATTTTATAATTCAGCTCTCAAATTTAGATCTGTGATCCACTTGAGTTAATTTTTGTGTATGATGTGAGGTAAGGGTCTCAGTTCTTTCCTTGCAGATGGATATCCTGTAGTAGATCTGGAGTCAGAAGATTGCATTCAATCCAAGTTCTTCTGTTTACTAGTTTTACAGTCTTAGAGCTAAATCACTTTTCAAAGCCTGTTTGCTCATCTATAAAATGTGATTAGTTAAATCTAATGAGATTATTGTCAAAATGAAATAAATGAGACAGTAAGTGAAACCACTTAAGCATACCATATGGCACCTAGTAGGTGTTAGTGGAATTTGAAAAACACTCCCAAGATACCCAAATACTCTTCTTGTTTGTTTCTTTAAATTCATTTCAGTGAGTGAATAATGTCTAAGCTTTTGGTTTTCAGATATAATCATTGTAATATTTAATCCCTGGAAATTACTTCTTACTCTTAAAACCTATCAGCTTTAAGCTCTAGGCAGCAAATGCACTGCAGGCATATTTCAGGGAGTTTTGACTTCTTTGGGTTTGATAACATTTGTTAAATAATTGCCCTTTTGTGTTGAATTTCTTTTTTTTTTTTTTTTTAAATTTAAAAAAAGTTTTTTAGAGACTGGTTCTCTGTCACCCAGGCTAGAGTGCAGTGGTGTGATCATAGTTCACTGCAACCTTGAACTTCTGGGCTTAAGCAATCCTCCTGGCTTAGCCTCCCTCATTATGTAGAAGTATTAGAAGCATGGGTTCTACTTGGACAGATATAGCGTAATAATTCATATATGGGAGCTGCTGAGTAGTGAGAAATGATGACTGTGTATGTTTTGAAGGTAAAGCTGACAGATTTTGCTGACAGACTGCATGTGTAGGGTTTGAGAGAAAGGAAGGAGTCAAGGATGATAAGTTATTAGGCCAAAAATTTGTCCTCTCTATTCAATAGCAGATGACCTCTTTAAGGCCTGAGTCAGATCATGTCATTTCTTTTTTTTTTTTGAGACAGAGTCTTGCTCTGTTGCCAGGCACCAGGCTGGAGTTCAGTGGTGCAATCTCGGCTCATTGCAACCTCCGCCTCCTGGGTTCAAGCAATTCTCCTGCCTCAGCCTCCCAGGTAGCTGGGACTACAGGCGCACCACCACGCCCAGCTAATTTTTGTATTTTTTAGTAGAGACAGGGTTTCACCATGTTGGCCAGGATGGTCTCGATCTCCTGACCTTGTGATCCGCCCGCCTTGGCCTCCCAAAGTGCTGGGATTACAGGCGTGAGCCACCGCGCCTGGCCAAGATCATGTCATTTCTTAAAACCATTTTGATGGCTTCTTGTCTCAAAGTAAAAGCTAAAGTCTTTATAAGTTTACAGGGCCCTGTATGTAAGTCCTACATGCCCTCTGTCAGTCTGTGTACTCATTCAGTTCCAGGAAGCAGGGTTGGGCAAAGGTCTCCATTCTGTTTCTGAAACACAACAAAAATACTTCTATCTCAAGACCTTCGCACTTACTTTTTGGCTTGACTAGAACCCTCCCCCCCCCATTTCCTGGGTATGTGATTACTTAGTTTGCTATATCCTAAGAAATATGATGGGTATCTGTGGAAATTTTAAAGAGCATGAAACCCAGGACAAATTTAAATAAATAACGTGCTATAATTTTTTTTTTTTTGGTAATGGAGTTTTGCTGTCGTTGCTCAGGCTGAAGTGCAATGGCATGAGTTCATTGCAACTTTGGCCTTCTGAGTTCAAGCGATTCTCTTGCCTTAGCCTCCTGAGTAGCTGGGATGACAGGCATGTGTCACCATGCCTGGCTAATTTTGTATTTTTAGTAGAGATGGGGTTTCTCCATGTTGGTCAGGCTGGTCTCGAACGCCCGATCTCAGGTGATCTGCCTGCTTTGGGCTCCCAAAGTGCTGGGATTACAGGTGTGAGCCACTGTGCCCAGCCTAATGTGCTATAATTTTTTTTTTTTTTTTAAAGATGGGGTTTCACCATGATGGCCAGGCTGGTCTTGAACTCCTGACCTCAGGTGATCCACCCACCTCGGCCTCCCAAAGTGCTAGGATTACAGGCGTGAGCCACCACGCCTGGCACTATAAATTTTTAAATAAAATCTTGTGTCGTTAATTTGTAATTTTTTTTTAAATTAAAAGGTGGGGTCTTGCCCTGTTGCCAAGGCTGAAATGCAGTGGTATCTTCTTAGCTCACTGTAGCCTCAAGCCATCCTCTTTCCTCAGCTTCCAAAAGTGTTGGGATTACAGGCATGAGCCACCACACCCAGCCTATAAATGGTTTTTAATGTTGAGAAATAATGTTGTAATGTTTAGAAATAAAATAGTCCCTAGCCATGTTTAATAAAGATCAGAAAGATAAACAAAAATTCCTTGCAGATGAGGAGTCATGGTCACTTGCCTCTGTTAGGTCCATGGGAGGCTGAAGTGGGAGAATCATTTGAGCTCCAGAGTTCGAGGCTGCAGTGGGCTAAGATGATGTCACTGCATTTCAGCCTTGGCAACAGAGCAAAACCCAGTCTTAAAAAAAAAATTCCTTAGATGAAACAAGTTAGATTTTACTTGTTTTAAGCTAACAATCTGCCTGCATTGTTTAATCTATAACATGGGAATTTTAAATAGGTTTACTTATCTAAAAAGAAAAAGAATTGTTCTTCATTGTTTAAGATCAATTAATTTTCTTACCAAGCTAGAAATAACAACATTCCATTTTCATTTCATTTGTATGTTGTTACACTGCTTTCCTCTCTATATATCATATACATATATTTTCAGCTCTCTGTTTGACTCTTCATACTTCACAGGTACTTAAAATTTAATGTACTTATTCCTGAACCCTTTGATTACCTTTCTTTCCCATCCTGGCATACTTCTAGAATATCGGCCCCATGAAGCAAGGGTTTTTGTCTGTATTTTGTACTGTTGTATCTCCAGTTCTTGATACATAACTCAGTAAATATTTGTTGACTGAGTCTCCAAGCGGTACCACCATGCCATTTACCATTTGCTCAGGTCTTCAGTTTTTCCTTATCTCTCACATGGTATTGACAAACCTCTAACGTGTCTCTTAAATCCATTTGTTTTTCTCTGTTTCTAACGTTACCATCCTAATCTAGTATGCTAATACTGTGGCTGGTATTCCAGAATCAGCTTTTGCTCTCTTTCTAATAATCATCCTTTCACAGCAAATAGAGATGTTTCTCAAAATGTAAGCTTGTATCTTATTACTGTCCTACTCAGAGCCTTTTAATACCTTCTTTTTGGATTTCAATTTTTTTTTTTTTTTTTTGAGATTGAATCTCAGTCTGTTTTCAGCCTGGAGTGCAGGGGCAACACCATGGCTCAGTACAGCCTTGACCTTCTGGGCTCAAGCAGTCCTCCCACCTCAGCCTTCCAAGTAGCTGAGAACTCTCTAAATAAATAAATGAAAGAAAGAAAGTGTGTGCTTAAAGTTCATAAGACCAAGGACCATATTTATATTACTCACAACTGTCTAAGAGTGTGTGTCACAATTCTCAAAACATATTTTGAGACTCTCAGTAACATTTGTTGAATGAGTGAAGGAATAGATTAAGAATGATGAATCTACAAAGGAAATGATGAAAGATTAGAGAGGTGGTGGGAGAGCTAGTAGGGTGTATCATAGAAACCAAGAGTTCCAAATGTAGCAAATACGCCAAATGTAGCAGAGAGGAATTGTAAGATCGAAACTAAAGGTGATTTTTCTTTTGAGACGGAGTCTAGCTTTATCGCCCAGGCTGAAGTACAGTGGCACGATCTCGGGTCACTGCAACATCTGCCTCCCGGGTTCAAGCATTCTTTTGCCTCAGCCTCCCGAGTAGCTGGGACTACAGGCGTGCGCATCACCACACCCAGCTAATTTTTGTATTTTTTTCTTTCTTTTCTTTTCTTTTCTTTTCTTTCTTTCTTTTTTTTTTTTTAAGGAGAGATGGGGTTTCACCATATTGATCAGGCCGGTCTCAAACTCCTGACCTTGTGAACCGCCCTCTTCGGCCTCCCAAAGTGCTGGGTTTACAGGTGTGAGTCGGCCTAAAGATGATCTTTGGGAAGCAGTAAAGCATAGTGGTTAAGAGGAGCCAAACAGACCTGACTCTGCCTTTTATTGGCCATTAGCCTGTCTTTTCATCTTTAAAAAGGGAATAATAATAGTAACTACCACATGATGATTGTGAGCCTTAAATGAGGTAATATATGTAAAACATTTGGCATAGAGCTTTGTACATATTAATAACTCAGTAAGTATTTTATTACTTTTACTGATGCTAAATTCACTGTGTGGACTCATTTGTAGTACTTAAAAATTTTGGTTGATTTTGTATTGTTCTGTTGAATAGTATTGCATCAAAGCATGCCTATTCCCTTTCTGCCCCTGAAAATAGACTTGAGTATTTACATATAAAATGATTTCCAAACATAGTTGTCTTCCAGAGTAGTTCTGTATCTGAGACCAGATCGCCAACCCCCTGTCTTTCTCTTTCTCTCTCTCTCTCTTTCTCTCTCTCTCTCTCTCTCAATCTCTCTCTCTCTCTCTCTCTATATATATATATTTTTTTTTTTTTTTGAGATGGACTCTTGCTCTGTTGCCCAGGCCAGAGTGCAGTGGAACCATCTTGGCTCACTGCAACCTTTGCCTTCTGGGTTCAAGCGATTCTCCTGCCTTAGCCTTTTGAGTAGCTAGGATGACAGGCACCTGCCACCATGCCCAGTCAATTTTTATGTTTTTAGTATAGATAGGGCTTCACCATATTGGCTGGTCTTGAACTCCTGACCTCAGGAGAATCTGTTCGCCCCAGCCTCCCAAAGTGCTGGAATTATAGGCGTGAGACCACTATATTGATAGCAGTGTATTAGTTAATTTTTATCAGATCCACTGTTTGTTACTTGGATGTGGGATTAGAATGGCAGGTGTAGGGGTGGATAGAGGTCTTTATTTTATAGAGAATATGTATTTGTAAATTTTTATAGGTAATTTTTAACATATGGTTAGATTATCATACTTTGTGTTTATGCAATGCATATGTTCTATTAATCTAATTAGTACTTTTCTTCTTAAAATATATATAATTAGTACTTTTTTAAAGAGTTTACTTAGTGTTGTAATGATTTGTGCAAAAGTATTTAATGCTGTAGGTACAGTGTTAGTTTCCTTTGAATTTGGACCAGGCTGTTCCACATTGTTCCAGAGATTTGAAAACAAATTCCAAAATTGCATGTGAGGTGAATATTGAATTTGTCTTTTTGAGCAAAGAGATTGTAGTGGTCTTAGGTCTGTGTTTTTCCTTGGAGATATATTTTAAGTTGAATATATTATAGTAGGAACCAGAATAGGCTGTATAACAACATGGCATCCTTGCCCCTGGATGGAAAACCTAGATTGTTTAGTTATTTTTCCAAAAGCTGAAAGAATGATATTCATAAAGAACATTGCTTTGAAATTTCAAAAAACAGCATTCTGGCAGCTGCTGTAGGGACTGCTTTTCAAGCAGTTTACATTCAGCAGATAAAAAGCACTCTCGTGAAGTATCTTCAGAATTTGGGTTTATCTTGACTAAAAGCACTTAAATTTGGTATGTGGGGTTTGCCAATCATGATTTTCCAGTTTTACTGCCTAAATGGATACTCAAAATATGCCTACAAATATACTGTTCATTTTTCTCCTTGATCATATTAGGAAAATACAGCATTTCTCTCTTCTCATATATGTTTTTAGATGGGGGGAATCAATGTTTTCAATTTATTGGTACTATGTTATTTATGTAATAATAAATAATATATGTCACTTGGATTATGTTTTTTTCTTGTTTTCATTTTTAAAATGAGAATCATGTTTTTCTCAAACCTTTCTCTGTAATGTTTTGAAAGGTAATTAAGTACAGATAAAAAATGAATTCTTTGGAAAAATGCTGAAAGTCTGAATTTATACATATAAATTTTGCAGTTATACATATTAAGACATGGAATTCTTTGATTACAAAAAGAAATGTTTGGGAAAATTTAAAATGTATGCATTTGTAATGAATATAAAAGCAATTTTCTTCTTTGCAAATTGTAAAATTTTGTGAGGTTTTTGTCACATATAATTTTTGAAATGGGCGCTCTCTCTTTATTGCCCAGACTGGAGAGCAGTGGCTCAATTCTAGCTCACTCCAGTCTCGAACTCTTGGGCTCAAGTTATCCTCCATCTCAGCCTCCAGAGTAGCTAGGCCAACAGGTGTGTCCCACCACACCCAGCTATTTTTTAAATATTGATTGAGACAGAGTCATTCTGTTGCCTAGGCTGGAGTGCCTCTGGAGTAGCTAGGACTACAGGTGTATGTGCCACCACACAGGGCTTATTGTTTGATTGCCCAGGCTGGAACACAATGCTGTGATCATGGCTCACTGCAGCCTCGACCTTCTAGGCTCAGGTGATCCCCCCACCTCAGCCTCCTGGGTAGCTGGGACGATAGGCACATACCACTATCCCCGGCTAATTTTTTGATTATTTTTTTCCAAAACATAGTCTTGCTCTGTCGCTCAGGCTGGTTTGCAGTGGCATAATCTTGGCTCACTGCAGCTTGAGCCTCTTGTGTTCAAATGATTCTCCTGCCTCAGCCTCCTGAGTAGCTGAGATTAAAGGAGCGTACCACCAGGCTCAGTATTTGTTTTTAGTGGAGATGGAATTTCACCATGTTGACCAGGCTGGTCTCAAACTCCTGACATCTGCCCACCTCCGCCTCCCAGAGTGCTGGGATTACAGTTGTGAGCCACTGCGCCTGGCCTAGAAAGGGGACAATTTGAAGCCAGTAAAACATAACCCACATAAGTCAGGGAATTAATTCAACAACCATTTATTGAACACCTACTATATGCCAGCTACTATTCTACATGCTGGGATATAGCAGTGAACCAAACTGACAGAAGTCTATTTTCTCGTAGGTTCAAATTTCAATGGAAAGATATAGACAACAAATAAATATATTGTACACCAGGTGGTAAGAATATGAGAATAAAATAAAACAGGATACTGAGTGTGAAAAGAGGGTGGTGGTGGGATAGGTGTTTTCTTAGGGAATGCTTCTTATATAAAATTACATTTAGGCAAAGATATGAAGGAAGTGAAAGAGCAAGATACAGAATTATCTGGAGGAAGGGTGTTCTATCAAGCCAAATGGTAAGTGCAAAGGTCCCAAGGTAAAGAGGTTTTTTGTTGTATTTGAGACATGGGGGAGACTTTTGTATCTCCTTCTTGGAACTAAGTAAGGAGACCGGTAGGAGATGGAAGAGAGGTAGAGAAGACTTTAGGACAAATTAAATTGGATCTTTAGACCATTGTAAAAATTTTGGCTTTGAGGGAGATAGGAGGCCTATGAGAAAGCGTTTTGAGCAGAGGAGTGACATGATCTGACTGGGGCTTTTGAAAGGATCACCCTGCTGCGGAATTGAGAAGACTAGAAGGGTTATGAGGGTTGAAGCTAGGAACCAGTTAGAAGCATGTTGCATTTTGCAAGCTGTGCATCTGACAAAGGTCTAATATCAGCATCTGTAAGGAACTTAAGCAGATTTACAAGAAAAGAAAATCCCATTAAAAAGTGGGTAAAGGACATAAACAGAAACTTCTCAAAAGAAGACATACATGCAGCCAACAATCATGAAAAAAAGCTCAACATCACTGATTATTCAAGAAATACAAATCATTGATTAGCAGTAACCAAAAAAAATAAATACAAATCAAAACCACAATGAGATACCATCTCACACCAGTCAGAATGGCTACTATTAAAAAGTAAAGAAATAACAGATGCTGGCGAGGTTGCAGAGAAAAAGGAGTGCTTATACACTGTTGATGGGAGTGTGTAAATTAGTTCAGCCATTGTGGAAGATAGTGTGGTCATTCCTCTAAGATCTAAAAACAGAAATACCATTTGACTCAGCAATCCCATTACTGGATATATACCCACAGGAATATAAATCATAGAGACACATGCACATATATGTTCATTGCAGCACTATTCATGATAGCAAAGACATGGAGTTAACCTACATGCTCCCACCAGTGATAGACTGGATAAAGAAAATGTGGTACATACACACCATGGAATATTATGGAGCCACAAAAAAAATGAGATCGTGTCTTTTGCAGGATCATGGATGGAGTAGACACCATTGTCTTTGGCAAACTAATGCAGGAACAGAAAACCAAATACTGCATGTTCTTACTTATAAATGGGAGCTAAATGATGGTAACACATGGACACAAAGAGAAACAGCACATGCTGGGGTCTATTGGAGGGTGGAGAATGGGAAGAGGGAGAGGATCAGGAAAGAAAACCAGTGGGTACTAGGCTTAGTACCTGGGTGATGAAATAAACCCCCATGACACAAGTTTACCTATATAACAAATCTGCACACGTACCCCTGAATTATATATATATTAAAAAATCAATAAATCGATGGACTTTGAGTTAAGCAGATCACCCTCCATAATGTTGGGGAGGAACTTCGTCCATTCAACTGAAAGCATTAATAGAACAAAAGATTGACCTCTTCTCCGTGAGAGGCAAGTCTGCCAGCAGATGGCCTTTAGGCTTGAATGAAACATTGGTTCTTTCTGGGTCTCCAGCCTGCCGCTGACCCACCCTGCAGATTTTGGGACTGGCCAGCTTCCATAATCATGTGAGCGATTCCTTTAAATAAATCTCTCTCTCTCTTTTTTTAAAGCCTATTGAAATAATCCATTCATATATTTATCATCACTTAAGTCTGATATCTGTCAAAGTAATGAGAACTGGTTAGATTCTGCATAAATTTTGAGGGTAAAGCTGACAGACTTTGCTGACCAAATGGACATGAGGGATTTAAGAGAAAAAGCAGTTAAGAATGGGTAGAGATTTTTGGCCTAAATATTTCTGATTGGAATTACCATATATTGAAATGAAACCTGTAGGGAGAATAGATTTGGGGCAGTGAGCAAAGATAAATTGATTTTAAACATGTTAAGTGCCTATTTATTACACATCTAGTCAGTGTGTCAAGCATTTAGATATGTGAACCTGAAGTTCCAGAAAGAGGTGTCAGCTAGTCTCTTTCTGAAGATAGAAATTTGTGAAACATCAATATTAGATGAGATTTAAAGCTGTAAGACTGGATTTGGTCATTTAGGAACTGCGTGTAAATAGAAAAAGGAAGAGGTCCAGGTACCCCATGTCACTCTAGTATTTAAAGGTCATCAAGAAAGGAAAGAACCTGCAGAGGAGACTCTAGCTAGTGAGGAAGAACAATCGAGAGGCATCCCAGAGCTGGGCACGGTGGCTTGTGCCTGTCATCCCAGCTACTCAGGAGTCTGAGGTCGGAAGATCGCATGAGACCAGGACTTCAAGACCAGCATGGGCAACCTAGTGAGACCCTGTCTCTAAGACAGTGAAAAAAAATTGGGTGTGGTGGCACATGCCTGTATTTCTAGCCACTTGGAATAGCTACTTGGGGTCTGAGGCAGGAGAATCACTTGAGCCCAGGATTTTGAGGCTGCAGTGAGCTATGATTGTGCCAGTGCGCTCTAGCCAGGGTGACAGGAGAGACCTTGACTCAAAAAAAAAAAAAAAAAAGATAATCCATAAGTCAAGTGAAGTATCGAGGGAGCTGTTTAGCTGTGCCAAATTCTGTTGATAGGTCAAGTAAGATGAGAGGACTGAAATTGATCATTCTAATTAGCAATGTGGAGGTTTTGATTTCCTTGATTATCAGTTTCTATGGAGGGGTGGCAGTGAAAGTATGATCAGTATGTTCAAGAGAGAAAAAAAGTGAGGATTAGAGGTCAGGGAGAACAGACAGTTCTAACAAGTTTATTGTGAAGAGGAACAGAGAAATGGGAAGATGGTGGAGGTTGTGGAGTCAAGAAGAATTTTATTTTTTTGAGATGGAGGAGTCTCACTCTGTCATCCAGGCTGGAGTGCAATGGCACAATCTTGGCTCACTGCAACCTCTGCCTCCCTGGTTCAAGCAATTCTGCCTCAGCCTCCTAAGTAGCTGGGATTACAGGCACGTACTACCACACCCAGGTAATTTTTTACATTTTTGGTAGAGACAGGGTTTCATGATGTTGGCCAGGCTGGTCTCGAACTCCTGACCTCAAGTGATCACCCACTTTGGACTCCCAGAGTGCTGGGATTAGAGGTGTGAGCCACTGCACCCAGCCAAGAGGAATTTTCTTCCATGAGAGATTTTGTAGTATGTTTTTGTTTTCAGGCATATTGGCATTATTCAGAGGAAATGTGAGAAATGGATGATGTGTGAGAGAAAAGAGATAGTTGCCTAAATGAAGAGGTTGAAAAGGAGAGATTGTTTATATATTGTGATAGGAAGGCAGGCAGAATCTATAGGAACAGACACAGGTAGGAAGGTAGGTAGATATGTGGTGGGCAATTGCGGCAGTTTTCTTCTGTTTGTTACTGCTTCCTGTCTGACTACTGCTGTGATCAGATAAGCAAAGTTAGGGAGAATGAAGAAAGGGGAGATGGGATAAAATAGTTTTCTAGGGCAGTGTTAAAGTGATTGATTTAGGGAAGTATATTGGTAGCAACAAGGGTCCGCTCAAAGTTAGTGGTCAGGAATATAAAGTGAGGTGGTTGAACATGATTGTTTTTCTTAGACCAACTTTGATAGTACAGAGACAGAAGATGTATAAAATATGGTTTGGAAGTATGTTACTGGTGAAATTAGGATATTTTATTAAATTTACAAAAAACCACCTATATGAAATATAATCAACATATTAAGAAAAAACATGTATAGTTTTCTCATTGTAACACAAGATAAAGTTATATAAAACAGGAAGAAAAAGATATTTGCTACATGCCAATTATTGTATTAGAAGCTACAGGGACCTTAAAATTCACTCATTAATTTATTCGGCTATTTATTGGGTACTAAAATTTGTACTATTCATTGTTTCAGATGCTGGGGATACAGTGGTGAGCAAGCCAGAAGAGGTTCCTACCCTCATGAAGCTTATATTTTAATTATACAGTTGGTCTTCCCTATCTGTGGTTCCACACCCACAGATTCAACCAACTGCGGATGAAAAGTATTAGAAAAAAAATAAAAATAACAATACAATAATAAAAAATAATACAAAATTTAAAAATACAGTATAATAACTGTTTATATATCATTTACATTATATTAGGTATTATAAGTAATTCAGAGATGATTTCAAGTATATGGGAGAATGTGTGTAGGCTGTATGCAAATACGACACCATTTTATATAAGCGACTTGAGCATTCTCAGATTTTGGTATCTGAAAGGGTGGGATTCCCGGGAGGTAAGGTCCTGGAACCAATTCCCTGCTGATACTGAGGAAGGACTTAATCGGTTGAGGGATATAGCTGGCAAATATAGAACAAGAAAAAAAGTTAATTGTCCTAATTGTGATCTTATATGGATCATAAATATTTAGGGGTGGATCAGGTCAGTGCAAGCTTAAATATAGGTCTGAGAACTTAGGTCCAGAATCCATTATCCAAAACGTTTGGTGCCGTAATTTTTTTTTCTTTTTTTTTCTTTTTTTGGCTTTTAGAAATGTGGGTTGTGTGAACTGGCACTGTGGTTTTTGGGAGTAGTAGCATCCCTTAATCACTTAATCAAGCCCATTAATACATTTGCATTGTAATTTATCATTATTCGCAGAAATTATGGTGATTAAGACTAAAATGGGTCCATGTCAAGTTTTATCACTAGGTTTTGAAAAAACTTGGATTTCAGAGTTTTTTGGATTTCAGGATTGTGAGCCCATCATGGAGAAGATAGGACTTTGTACTCTTTATTTTTTTGAGAAAGTTTATTTTTCTAATTTACTACTATTTTTTTTGAGACCAGTTTCCCTCTGTCACCCAGGCTGGAGTGCAGTGGTGCAATCTCAGCTCACTGCTCAGTCTCCACCTCCCGGGTTCAAGTGAGTCTCCTGCCTCAGCCTCCCAAGTAGCTGGGACTACAGGCGCGAGCCACCATGCCCGGCTACAGAGCAAGACCCTGTCTCAAAAATTTTACTTTTTGTGAGTCTCGCTCTGTGACTAGGCTGGTGTCCAGTGGCATGAACATGGCTCACTGCAGCCTCGATCTGGTAGGCTCAAGCCATCTCCTTGTCTCATTCCCTTGAGCAGCTGGGACTATAGGCGTGCACTACCGTGCTGGGCTAATGTTTTGATTTTTTGTAGAGACAGGGTCTTGCTATGTTTCCTAGACTGGTCTCAAACTCAAGCTCACATGATCCTCCCATCTTAGCCTTCCAAAGTGCTGGTAATACAGGTGTGAGCCACCATGCCTGCCCAGCCAGGATTTGTACTTTTAAAATTATTTTTTATTTATTTTTATAAAACACTTGGGTTATTTTAATTACTGTTTATACACATTTTATTATTTATTTTTCGCCCACTTCCCTAATTTTATATATATACTGAGACAGGGTCTTGCTCTGTTGCCCATGCTAGAGTGTAGTGGTGCAGTCATGGCTTAGTGTAACCTCAACCTCCTGGGCTCAAGCCATCTTCCCACCTCAGCCTCCTGAGTAGCTGGGACTATAGGGACGCAACACCACACACCTGGCTAATTTTTTAATTTTTGTAGAGATGAAGTCTCACTATGTTGCCCAGGCTGATTTTGAACTCCTGACCTCAAGTGATCCTCCCACTTTAGTTTCCCAAAGTGCTGGGATTGTAGGATGAGCCACTGTGCGCAGCTGACTTTGTACTTATAAAGGGAGAGTTTGTATGTTTATATGACACATAAGCAGAAATGAACATGATTTGTTAGGGACAGTAAAGAAAACTGAATTGACTAAAGCATAGTGGGTGTGTGTTGGGAAGTAAAGACAAGTTTGAATAGAGGAGAGCGAGATTATTAAAAATCTTCGAAGGCCATTGTGAAATGTTAATATATGAAGTGGTAGACAACAAGAATCATCAGAGTGAAATGATTGGAAGATTAGTTTCCAGCTGTTTATATGATTCAATGGAGCAATAACAAGCTAAGGAGTTACCCAATCAGCTAATATTTGTTGAGTACTTAAAACACTGCTGCTGCCCCTCTTATTGCTAAATTATTGGTACCTTTTTTTTTCTTGCTCTGTCACCCAGACTGGAGTGCAGTGGCATGATTTTGGCTCACTGCAACCTCCACCTCCCAAGTGATTGTCATCCCACAGCCTCCTGAGTAGCTGGGATTACAGGCGCCTGTCACCACATCCTTCTGATTTTAGTATTTTTAGTAGAGACAGGGTTTTGACATGTTGACTAGACTGGTCTCGAATTCGTGACCTTAAGTGATCCATCTGCCTCTGCCTCGCAAAATGCTGGGATTACAGGCATGAGCCACCACACCTGGCTGGCACCTCACTATGTGCCAGTCATCGGGTGAGGTATTTTACTTACAATCCTTGTAGAAGTTATAAGGCAACTATTCCCCCCACCCCTGAGATAGGGTCTTGCTCTGTTGCCCAGGCTGGAGTGCAAGTGGCATGATCACAGCTCACTGCAGCCTCGACCTTTAAGGCTCAAGTGATCTTCACACCTCAGTCTCTTGAGTAGCTGGGACTACAGCTGTGTGCCGCCACACCCTGCTAATCTTTGTATTTTTTGTGGAGACAGGGTTTTTCCATGTTGCCCAGTGGTCTCAAACTCCTGGGCTCAAAGAGTCCACCTGTGTCAAAGAGTCCACTGTCTCAGCCCCTGAAAGTACTGGGATTATAGGTGTGAGCCACCGTGACTGGCCAAGAATCTTATACTCTTGTTGGAATGAAAAGTCTCAGGGCACATAGTTCAAAATATTCTACTTCGTAAAAAGAACTTTCTAAGGGATAAGATGTTGTTTTTTTTCCAGATGCTAGTCCTAGATCTTGAGTCAGATGTATGCTTGACATGAAGATTGGTCTGTCAACCTTCAAGAATACTGACTTGTTTTATTTTGGTTTTATTAATATATTCACTAGTCTCCAACAGGGCACGGTGGCTCACACCTGTAATCCAAGCACTTTGGGAGGCCAGGGCGGGTGGATCACCTGAGATCAGTAGTTGAGACCAGCCTGGCCAACATGGTGAAACCCTGTCTCTACTAAAAATAAAAAAATTAGCTGGGTGTTGTGGCGTGCGCCTGTAATCCCAGCTACTCTGGAGGCTAAAGCAGGAGAATGTCTTGAACCCAGGAGATGGAGGTTGCAGTGAGTCAACATGGTGCCACTGTACTCCAGCCTGGGAGACAAAGCGTGACTCCATTTCAAAACAAACAAAAAAATTCACTAGTCTCCCTAATGATTATATGGTAATCTGGTTTCCTGAGGCTTTTTATATTCCAAATGGAGGTGCCTTGTGGAGATTCTCAGATGTATCACCTATCGTAAAATAATAAATTGGCACACTAGTTTTATTATTTTATTATTTTTTTTAGAGATGGGGTCTCGCTTTGTTGCACAGGCTGTGGTGCAGTGGCTATTCACAGACGCGATCCCACTACTGATCAGCATGGGAGTTTTGACCTACTCTGTTTCCGGTCTGGGCCGGTTCACCCCTTCTTAGGCAATCTGGTGGTCCACCGCTCCCGGGAGGTCACCATATTGATGCCCAACTTAGTGCAGACACCCAATCGGCATAGCGCACTACAGCCCAGAACTCCTGGGCTCAAGCAATCCTCCTACCTCAGCCTCCCGAGTAGCTGGGACTACAGGCACGTGCCACCGTGCCCAGTGGCACACTAGTTTTAAAACATTTCTTGTGTACTTGGAGAATTGTCATGTGCCAACTATTTGCTGTTAGGAAAACTTGTAAAAATAAATTTCTGATTTTTAAAGTTCTTATAACAAAAGTGATTAATCATTTGTATAATTATTAATGTTTGCCCTTTTCACTAGAGTATAAACCTCTTAAAATTTAGGAACTGGGTTCATTTTGTGGAATACTGTATTTTCAGGGTGTAGCACAATGCCTGGCACATGATAGGTGTTTGGAAATATTTTTTGAATGGACAAGTGAATGAATTCAGAGTTGAATTGTATTTTAGCAACAGAGATAATTCCTGAATAAGTTTCTGAATAAGAGAGTCCTGACCTCAAAAAGCCTGATAATCTCTTCTAAAAGGTTGGAACACTGAAATCAGCCTAAGAGATAATTTAAAAAGAATTTTTTATAGGTACATAGCATGTATACATATTCATGGGGGGGATGAGATATATTGATGCAGGCATGCAGTGTATAATAATCACATCATAAGTCAATGGAGTATCAAGAAAACATGATTTTTTACCTTCAATAAAACTGTAGGAAGTAAAAGTGTACTTCAGCAGAAGTGTAGAGAATATATTCTTTTAAAACTGAGGAGTTCGAAAATATATGAAGTTATTTTTATTTTAGGCAATGTTTGTTTGACCATAAGTTGTAGAAGCTTCTTGGTGATTCTTGGTGATTTGCACCATAGCGCTATAGCTTGTCTATGATATCTGTAGAATGATAAACTTATTCTGAATTTTAAATTTTTTTATATAAGTAAATGGATTTAAATCTATTTTGAATTAACATTTTTATTTAACTGTGATTTTTTTGGGGGGTAGTTGACCTCCTTTTTGTCTTCCCCTATACCTGAATTACTCATGTTAATCAATACTTTTCTCTTTTCTGATAAATTTTTATTATGGTCTGTTCTGCAGAGAAAGATGCTGGTTTCAAGTTTTGGAGATCCCTGTTTTTTATGGAACACAGTTCTGTAAAATTTTCATAAGATTTCTTGGCAATAACATACGCTTGTGATGGACCCTAGAAATACTGCTATGTTAGGATTGGGTTCTGATTCCGAAGGTTTTTCAAGAAAGAGTCCTTCTGCCATCAGTACTGGCACATTGGTCAGTAAGAGAGAAGTAGAGCTAGAAAAAAACACAAAGGAGGAAGAGGACCTTCGTAAACGGAATCGAGAAAAAAACATCGAAGCTGGCAAAGATGGTGGTTTGACTGATGCACAGCAACAGTTTTCAGTAAAAGAAACAAACTTTTCAGAGGGAAATTTGAAATTGAAAATTGGCCTCCAGGCCAAGAGAACTAAAAAACCTCCAAAGAACCTGGAGAACTATGTATGTCGACCTGCCATAAAAACAACTATCAAGCACCCAAGGAAAGCACTTAAAAGTGGAAAGATGATGGATGAAAAGAATGAACACTGTCCTTCAAAACGAGTAAGTAGAATTCCTAACAATAAGTGGTAATTGACAATATTTTCATTTCCATGTTAATTTTTATCTATCCTACATACATATCCCAGTAGTTTGATTTTAATCTTTCTGTGTTATTTCCAGATACTTTGTTTTGTCAGTCTTAAAATAAGCCTGAGGCTTGTCAGAGCTGTAAGTTAATAGCATAACCATGTATGTATTTGTACTTGTAAAATTATGAAAATTTTAGTTTTTTTGAGATGGAGTTTTGCTCTTGTCACCCAGGCTGGAGTGCAGTGGTTGTGATCTCAGCTCACGGCAACCTCTGCCTCCTGGGTTCAAGCAGTTCTTCTGCCTCAGTCTCCCAAGTAGCTGGGATTAACCACTACACCTGGCTAATTTTGAATTTTTAGTAGAAACGAGTTTCACCACGTTGGCCATGCTGGTCTCAAAACTCCTGACCTCAGGTGATCTGCCTGCCTCTGCCTCCCAAAGTGCTGGGATTACAGGTGTGAATCACCGTGCCCAGCTGAAAAATGTTTTAAATGGGGATATACTCACCATTGTTGCTTCTGATGGGGCATAGTGGAAAGAATATTGGATTTGTAATAGTTAGAAAACGTAGATTTGAACCTTATCTTCCTATTTACTAACAGACTATGGACAAATTAGCAGAGAAAGAACTGAGGATCAAAAGATATTAAAACTACCTACCTTCCAGGATGGTTGAAAGGATCAGATTCACTAACACATGTTGAAAGCTTTTGTTAAATGAATTATTCTGTAAAGTATTAATTCCTATTATTGTTCTTCCTAAGCTAGACAATATATTAAAAATGTCCCAGCTGGTGCAGTGGCTCACTTCTGTAATCCCAGCACTTTGGGAGGCCAAGGCTGGCAGATCACCTGAGGTCAGGAGTTCGAGACCAGCCTGGCCAACATGGCAAAACCCCGTCTCTACTGAAAATACAAAAATTAGCCAGGTGTAGTGGTGTGCACCTGTAATCCAGCTACTTGGGAGGTTGAGGCAGGAGAATCACTTGAACTTGGGAGGTGGAGGTTGCAGTGAGCCGAGATCACGCCACTGCACTCCAGCCTGGGCAATGGAACAAGACTCTGTCTCAAAACAAAACAAAACAAAACAAGTCCCCCCACCTTCCTGCCAGCTATCCAAATTAATGGCTCATTTTTCTTAACTCTGTTTACCTTTGTCTAGTAAAGATATTAATTTTCTGTTGGATCATGTGTTGCCTACAAGTTTAGTCACTTTATGCAGTATTTAATTTTATACTGTTGGCACCATGTGTGCCCACATACTGATTTAAATAGTATGCATACAAAACCAAAGTAATGGCAGAAAGAGTTGGCTTAACATTTTGACTAAAATTTTGGAATATCCCTGACTGTATGAAGTGAATTGATTTTTATTCTTCGTTCTTTATCATCATATTCATTTGGTTTTTACGTTTCCAGTTTTCAAAAAAACATAGTGTAGCAGGCTCTTTGTTGTTTTTCAAATTGCTAGTTCTTGAAAAAATTTAACTGGATAAATTGATTAGCCTATCCTGAGCTTTCCCTCATCTTGGAAATGAAGATAATAACTATTCCATTTGATCTCAGGAATTTTCCTAAGTTGAAAAATATATTTTTCTAGACCTTTTTACTTGAAGTGTTGTTAGAGCTTATTTTGCTCAAGTAACTTGTAAAGATCTCCAGGATGATTGTCTTTAGTGATCTTTCGATAGTGTTACATTATTTATTTTTATTTATTTATTTTTTTGAGATGGAGTCTCATTCTGTCACCCAGGCTGGAATGCAGTGGCACCATCTTAGCTCACTTCAACCTCCACCTTCTGGGTTTAAGTGATTCTCCTGCCTCAGCCTCCCAAGTAGTTAGGACTACAGGCACGTGCCGCTATGCCTGGCTGATTTTTGTATTTTTAGTAGAGATGAGGTTTCATCAGGTTGGCCAGGCAGGTCTCGAACTCCTGGCCTCAAGTCATCCGCTCACCTTGGCTTCCCAAAGTGCTGAGATTACAGGTGTGAGCTACTTCGCCCAGCCTCTATAGTGTTATTTTAAATAGTCAGTGATGAGGTTTTATACTCAAAAATTTCACCTTCAGTACTTAACTTTACACTCAATATATAAGTAGGTTATATACCATATCCTGTTTATGGTACAGTGCAGTCTGTGGTTTCTGAGGGAAGGTATCTGTTTAATTTCAAAACTGCTAGTGGATGGTTGGATGTTTATATTTTCAACAATTTGTAGATAGGAGTATGAATATGTTACTGTCCTCTGAATTAGTTCTTCAAAATAATGAAAAGAGTATGGGCAACGGAGTCAGAGCCAATTTCAAATCCTGGCTTAATAGCTTTGTACTTTCAAATAAGTTTGTCTTACTGGGCCTTGGTTTTCTTATTAGTAAAGTAGGACTGTATTAATACCGATCTTAAGTGGTTATTTTGAGAATTAATTTTAAATATAGTTATCTTGGAAGAGACAGGTCCTTGTGTATGTTCTCTCTTCTCTATTACAGTCTAAGGTAGGGCTTTACCACCTGGGAACTCTAGAAGGATGTGGGGGAGTGTGGTTGCCCTTAGAATATGATACTACATGTAGAACTTTCTGTTTGTTGGGATGCAGTTTTATATAGCTCTCATTTTATACGGCTATTTTATATAGCTGTTTTCAGAAGGGTTCATGGTACCAAAAAGATTAAACATCATTGGCTAAAGAGGAAAAGATAGACTATTATGAGTTATGCTGGTAGTCAGAGAAAGCTTGGAGTTTGTGTTTTAAAGCAAGGCTTTGCCAAACAACCAAAATTTCCCCCCACCTCAGTTCTTTAAAAGCAGTTGGTCTTTTTGTCTATGTTTTTTAGAGCAAAGTTAGGCCTTAAATTTCTGGTGAAAACATACAATGTGGATCACATACTTTACCTTTTAATAGAATTTTTCATTTAACAATAAAGGTCAAAATATAAGGCCCTCGGAAAAAATATATAAATTATTTGCTGTCATGGTAGCACCTGAATGATTATGTTAACTATGTAGTTTTTAAAGGCAAAACTCAAGTTGTTTCATAAATGCAGTTTTCACTTTCTTGAGTTATATGACATAGACTCTAATATTAGAGTAATTTAGACATGTCATTTTTATTTTTTAAGACATTTCTTTTTTTTGGAGACAGTTTTACTCTTGTTTCCCAGGCTGGAGCACAGTGGCACCGTCTTGGCTCATTGCAACCTCTGCCTCCCGGGTTCAAGTGATTCTCCTGTCTAAGCCTCCTGAGTAGCTGGGATTACAGGCATGTGCCACCACGCCCAGCTAATTTTTGTATTTTCAGTAGAGACGAGATTTCACCATGTTGGCCAGGCTGCTCTTGAACTCCTGACCTCAGGTGATCCACCCACCTTGGCTTCCCAAAGTGCTGGCATTACTGGCGTGAGCCACCGAGCACAGCCAAAATCATTTATTTCTAAACCTTTTTCATTATCCCAAATTAAAACTCAGTAACCATTAAACAATATCTTCCATTTCTTCTGTCCCCAGTGACTGGTAATACCTAATGTACTTGCTGGGTGCGGTGGCTCATGCCTGTAATCCCAGCGCTTTGGGAGGCTGAGATGGGAGGATCACCTGAGGTCAGGAGTTCGCGACCAGCCTGGCCAACATGATGAAACCCTGTCTTGATTAAAAATACAAAAAATTTGCCGGCTATAGTGGCGAGTGCCTGTGATCCCAGCTACTTGGGAAGCTGAGACAGGAGAATAGCTTGAATCCAGGAAGCAAAGGTTGCAGTGAGACGAGGCTGCACCATTGCACTCTATCCTTGGCAACAACAGTAAAACTCCATCCAAAAAAAAAAAAAAAAAAAAAAGAAATCTAAGGTACTTTTAGCATCTGTAAATTTGCCTATTCTAGCTAACTCATATAGGTGTGATCATACAATATTTTTCCTTTTGTGTCTGGCTTATTTCATTTACCATAATGTTCTCAAGGTGAAACTATATTGTAGCATGTGCTAGAACTTCATCCCGTTTCAGGGCTGAATAATTCATAGAATGGATATACCACTATTCCTTTCCTTCCTTCCTTTCCTCCCCTCCCCTCCCCTCTCTTTCCTTCTACTATTCCTTTCCTTCCTTCCTTCCCTCCCCACCCCACCCGTCCTGTCTTCTTTTTTTTTCTTATTTCGCTCTTCTTGCCCAGGCTGGAGTGCAGTGGCACAACCTCTGCATCCCAGTTCAAATGATTCTCCTGCCTCAGCCTCCTGTGTAGCTGTTATTACAAGCATGTGCCACCACACCTGGCTAATTTTTGTATTTTTTAGTAGAGACGAGGTTTCTCCATGTTGGTCAGGCTGGTCTCAAACTCTGAACCTCGGGTGATCCACCCGCGTCTGTCTCCCAATGTGTGGGGATTACAGGCATGCGCTACTGTGCTTGGCCACCACTTTATTTTTATTATTTATTTATTTTTTATTTTTTGTAGAGACAGGGTTTCACCATGTTAGCCAGGATGGTCTCAATCTCTTGACCTCATAATCCACCTGCCTCAGCCTCCCAAAGTGCTGGGATTACAGGCGTGAGCCACCATGCCCGGCTTCACCACTTTATTTTTTATTAATTCATCTGTTGATGGAATCTTGGTTCACATCCAATGTTTGGCTCTTGTGAATAATGCTACAGTGAATGTTGCCATGCAATTATCTGTTCAAGTTCCTGCTTTGAATTTTTGGGTATGTACTTGGGAATATAATTGCTGGGTCATATGGTAATTATTTAGCTCGTTCAGGAACGGTACACTTTTTCAGTGGCTTTACTATTTCATATGCCACCAGCAATGCATGAGTTTTCTGATTTCTGTGAACCTTCATGAGATTTTCTTAATTCATTCTTCCCTCCCTCCCTCTCCCCCCTCCCCATCTTCCCCTCTCCTTCTCTCCCCTTCTCCCCTCTTTCTTAAGTTGTAGCACACTGGTTTTTGATTTGCATTTTCTTAAGACTAATGATGTTGATCAGTTTTTCATGTGCTTATTGGTCATTTATGTATCTTTGAAGAAATCTTTGTTCAAATCATTTGAGTACTTTTGAATTGTGTTTTTGTTGTTGAATTGTCCGGGTTCTTTATTTAATCTGTATATAGGATTTTAAATGTATTTTCTCTCATTCTGTGGATAGTCTTTTCATTTTCTTTTGTGTCCTCTGATGCAAAAAAAGTTTTCGGTTTTGATGAAAACTGGGTGCAGTTTTTTCCTTTATTGCCTGTATTTTTAGTGTCATATCCTAGAAATCACTGCCAAATCCAATGTTGTGAAAGTTTTGCCCCTATGTTTTCCTAAGGGCTTTATCATTTTAGCTTTTATGTTTAGGTCTGTAATCCATTTTGAGTTTAAGTTTTGTATATGGTTTAAAGTAAGAGTCCAGCTTCATTCCTTTGCATGTGGATATTCAGTTTTTTCAGCATTATTTCTTGAAGAGAGTATCCTTTCTTCATTGAATTGTTTTGGCACCTTAGTTTAAAAAAAAGAAATTAGTGGCCAGGCACAGTGGCTCACACCTGTAATCCTAGCACTTTAGGAGGCCAAGGCGGGCAGATCACGAGGTCAGGAGTTCAAGGCCAGCCTGACCAACATGGCGAAACCCCGTCTCTACTAAAAATACAAAAATTATCTGGGCTTGGTGGCGCACACCTGTAATCCCAGCTACTCAGGAGGCTGAGGCAGAAGAATCGTTTGAAACCGGGAGGCGGGAGTTGCAGTGAGCCAAGATTACGCCACTGCACTCCAGCCTGGGCAACAGAGTGAGACTCCATTTCAACAAAAAGAAATTAGTGACCATATATGTGATTTCAGGACTCTCTTTCATTCTATTACATTGGTCTATAAGTCTGTCTTTCTGCCAGTACCACACTTGTTTTCATTACTGTAGCTTTGTAGTTCATGTTTGTTGTTTGTTTGTTTGAGATGGAGTCTTACTCTGTCGCCCAGGCTGGAGTACGGTGGTATGATCTTGGCTCGAGACTGCAGCCTCCACCTCCTGGGTTCAAGTGATTCTCCTGCTTCCTGCCTCAGCCTGCCGAGTAGCTGAGATTACAGGTGCCTGGTACCATGCCTGGCTAATTTTTGTATTTTTAGTAGAGACAGGGTTTCGCCATGTTGATAAGCCTGGTCTTAAACTCCTCAGCTCAAGTGATATGCCTGCCTCTCAGCCTCCCAAAGCACTGGGATTATAGGTGTGAGCCACTGTGCCCGTCCTTTTTGTTTGTTTTTAAAGAGACAGGTTTTTGCTCTGCCACCCAGGCTAGGCTGCTCACTGCAGCCTCAAACTCCTGGGGTCAAGTGGTCCTCTTGTCTTGGCCTCCCAAAGTGATGGGATTACAGTTGTGAGCCACCATGCCTGGCCTGTAGTAAGTTGAAATCAGGAAGTGTGAGTCTTGCAACTTTGTTCTTTTTCAAAATTGTTTTGGCTATTTGGAGTTCTTTGATTCCATATGGATTTTAGGATGGGGTTTTCTGTTTCTGGAAACAACAATGGTGGAATTTTGATAGAGATTACATTGAATCTGCAGATCACTTTAGGTAGTATTGTCATCTTAATATGAAGTCCTGAAATCCATAAATGTGTGATGTCTTTTGTTTATTTAAGATTTCTTTAATTTCTTTCAGCAATATTTTGTAAAAATTTTGGTGTTCAAGCCTTTTACCTCCTTAAATTTATTCCTATGTATTTATTTTTTGATGCTATTGCAAATTGCATCAAATTTGCAGAATTGTTTTAAATTTATTTTTCAGATTGCTCGTTGTAAATATATAGAAATACACTAATTTTTTTATTATTATTTTTAATTGTTTTTTAGAGACAGGATCTTGTTCTGCTGCCCATGCTGGAGGGCGGTGGCATAATCATAGCTCATTGTAGCCCCAAACTCCTGGACTGAAGCGGTCTTCCTGCCTCAGCCTCCTTTTGTTTATTTTAATAAAGAAAAAAATTATTTTTGTAGAGATGGGGTCTTCCTATTTTCCAAGCTGGTCTTGAACTTATGACTTTAAGTGATCCTTCTTCCTTGGCCTCCCAAAGTCCTGGGATTACAGGTGTGAGCCACTGTGTTGGCCACAACTGATTTTGGCATGTAGCTTTCGTATCCTGCAACTTTGCTGAATTTACTTATTAGCCTGAGCAATTTGTTGATGCTTTAGGGTTTTCTACATATAAAATTGTGTCATCTGCCAACAGAGATAATTCAGTATTCTAATGTATGCCTCAGGTATTTCTTAGATTCTAGCAGATTTGGGAAATACTGCTTTTACTTACTGTGAAATGAGAGTGGATTATTTTCTGTTCAGTGAGTTAGCTACTGTATAATAGTGTTTTTTTGTCTACTGAAATACTATGTATAATTTTTAAAATAATTTTAAAATTATAAACTCCTAGTGGCCATAGATTATATACAATATTTTGAATGGGGTCAAGCAACCTCTTTAGTGGTCCTTACAGGTAGAACTTAAACAGTAAGTAAACTGAAAGTAGTAGACACTGGTACTGTAGCAGGAAGACAATAAAATAATAGGAAAACGGAAAGATAGAAGGCAGTGTAAGAAAACAACAGCAAAGGATGAAGATAAAGTGACATCAGGTTACCTCAAAGGATAAAGTTTTCTGTCTGTAATCCATGCTAGTACAGTATGTAGGCTAATATCTGAGTTATATTGATATATATGTATAAATAGGTTGGTGCAAAAGTAATTGCAGTTTTGTGCCATAAATCTTTTTTTTTTTTTTTTTTGAGACAGAGTCTCCTTTTGTTGCCCAGGCTGGAGTACAGTGCCATGGTCTCAGCTCACTGCAGCCTCTGCCTCCTGGGTTAAGGCAATTCTTCTGCCTCAGCTTCCTGAGTAGCTGGGATTACAGGTGATTGCCACTACACCCGGCTAATTTTTATATTTTTAGTAGAGACAGGGTTTCACCATGCATTCCAGGCTGGTCTTGAGCTCCTGACATCAGGTGATTCGCCTGCCTCAGCCTCCCAAAGTGCTAGGATTACAGGAGTGAGCCTCTGTGCCAGGCCATTGACCATGAACTTTAAATCATTACAACTAGGCTCAAATACATCTTTCTTTGTTAATCAATAAAGGAACCATTACAATCAAAATTTATGCCAACAGGAAATCAGTTTGTTTAATCCTGTAACATAAAAATCTGTGCTTCTGGATTTGACAAACTCTTGGAAAGCATTTTCTGCATCCTGCTGGTTGTGGAAGCAGTTTCCCTGCAAAAAGTTGTCAGTGCTTGAAGTGGTAGTCGGTTGATGGAGAGGTCAGGTGAATATGGCAGGTAGGGCAAAACTTGGTAGTCCAATTCATTCAACTTTTGAAGCGTTGATTGCATGATATGCAGTCAGGCGTTCCGTGGAGAAGAATTGGGCTGTTTTTGTTGATCAATGCTGTCTGCAGCTGTTGAGTTTCTGGCGGATCTCATCAATTTGCTGAGCATACTTCCCAGATGTAATGGTTTTGCCATTATTCAGAAAGCTGTAGTGGATCAGAGACTAGCAGCAGACCACCAAACAGTGACCATGACCTTTTATGGTACAAATTTGGCTTTGAGAAGTGCTTTTGAGCTTCCTCTGGGTCCAACCACTGATCTGGTTGTTGCCGGTTGTCATAAAAGTCACTTTTTGTCACATGTCACAATCTGATTCAGAAATTGTTCATCGTTGGTGTGTAAAATGCCAAACAACCATAGAATGTTGAAGTTGAGTTCCTCAGCAACTTCTCATGTAGTTATAAAAGGATTAGCTTTGATGATTGCTCTCAGTTGGTCGTTGTCAACTTCTGACAGCCAGCCACTATTCTTCTTATCTTCAAGGCTCTCATCTCCCTTACAAAACTTCTTGAACCACCACTGTACTGTACATTCGTTAGCAGTTCCTGGGCCAGTGTGTTGTTGATGTTGCAAGTTGTCTCTGCTGCTTTATGACCCATTTTAAACCCAAATAAGAAAATCGCTTGAATTTGCTTTTTGCCTAAAATTTCCATAGTCTTAAAATGAATGTAAAATAAACAGCAAGTAGTAAGTCATTAGCAAAAAACATAAAGTGGGAAATGCACATTAAAATTATATATAACGTAACCACATTTAAGAATATATTCTGACAGGGTGCAGTGGCTCACACCTGTAATCCCAGCACTTTGGGAGGCTGAGGTGGGCAGATCACCTGAGGTCAGGAGTTCAAGACCAGCCTGACCAACATGGAGAAACCCCATCCCTACTAAAAATATAAAAATTAGCCAGGAATGGTGGTGCATGCCTGTAATCCCAGCTACTAAAGAGGCTGAGGCAGGAGAATCACTTGAACCTGGGGGACAGAGATTGCGATTGCGGTGAGCTGAGATCGCGTCATTGCACTCCAGCCCAGACAACAAGAGTGAAACTCCACCTCAAAAAAAATAAAAATAAAAGAACATATTCCAATATTAGGTGGCAAATTTCAACAATGCAAAAACTGTAGTTACTTCTACACCAGTATTACCTGTTATATTTATAATTTTAACAATTACATATATATAGTTTCCTTAAATAAATATGTGTGTATGTATATGTATGTGTATGAATATATATAAACTGTGGTAGAATACATATAACCTGAACTTTTCCATTTTAATCATTTGTAACCATATAATTTTGTGCCATTAGGTAGCTGCACATTGTTAAGCAACCATCCCCATCCCTCAGCTCTAGATCTTTTCGATATTTTCCTGCTGACACTTAATATTCACTTTTCATTTTCTCCTCCTGCAGCCCCTGGCAAAAGCACTATTCTACTTTCTGTCTCTGAATTTGACTACTGTAATTACCTCATATAAGTAGAATCATACAATATTCGTCCTAAGGTAACTGACTTATTTCCCTTAGCATAATGTACTCAAGGTTTGTCCATTTTAGAACATGTCAGAGTTGCTTTCATTTTTAAGACTGAATAATATTCCAGTGTATGTATATACCAGATTTTGTTTATCCATTCTGTGGATATGTCAGATTCAGAAGCTGTTTGCGAATTTTTAGGTTAATATGATTGTTAGCTATTAATTTCTAGATTTGTTCAGCTGTTACTTTTCTGGGTAGATTTTGCTAGATAAGTTAATCTAGTCCACCTATGGATGGACACTGGTGTTGCTTCCAGCTTTTAACAACTGTGACTAATGCTGAACATAGGTGTACAAATATCTGAGTCCCTGCTTTTACTTTTGGGTATATTTGTGGTATTTTTTTTTTTTTTTAAAGACAGGGTCTCACTCCTGTTGCCCTGGCTGCAGTGCAGTGATGCAATCATAGCTCACTGCAGCCTTGACCTCCTGGGCTCAAGTGATTCTCCCACTTCAGCCTCCTGAGTAGCTTGGACTACAGGCACACACTACCACTCCTGGCTCATTTTTTTATCCTTAGTAGAGACGGGGGTTTCACCATGTTGCCCAGGCTGATCTCGAACTCCTAGACTCAAGCAGTCTGTCCGCCTCAGCCTCCCGAAGTGCTGGGATTAGATGTGAGCCACAGTGCTTGGCTGGGACATTGTAATTCTGTGTTGAATTTTTTCAAAGAATTACCATATTGTTTTCCACAGAGGCTGTACAATTTTACATTCCTACCAGGAGCTCAGAAGTGTTCTGATTCTTCCACATCCTCAGTAATAGTTATTCTGTGTTTTAAAAAAATCATAGCCATCTTAATGTGTGGGAATTACCTATTATGTTTAGAATCCATAATTATATGTATGTAGTTTTGTTTGTTTGAGATAGGGTCTTGCTGTTGCCTAGGTTGGAGTGCAGTGACATGATTGGGCTCACTGTAGCCTTCATCTTGACCTTCTGGGCTCAAGCAATCCTACCACCTCAGCCTCCCAAGAAGCTGAGGCTATAGGTGTGTGCCACCACACTTGGCTAATGTTTTCGTTTTTTGTAGAAATGGGGTTCTCCTTATGTTGCCTGGGCTGGTCTTGAAATCCTGGGCTCAGGTGATCCTCCCATCTCAGCCTCCATAAGTGCTGGGATTACAGGTGTGAGCCACCATGCCAGTGAGCCACTGTGCCCGGCTTGATAGGTGGTGTTTTTTTTAAAACATAAGCTAATCCCAGCACTTTGGGAGGCGGAGGTGGGTGGAACATGGTAAAACCCCATCTCTACTAAAAATATAAAAATTAGCTGGGCTTGATGGCGCGCACCTGTAGTTCCAGCTACTCAGGAGGCTGAGGCAGGAGAATTGCCTTAACCCAGAAGGCATAGGTTGTGGTGAGCCGAGATCACACCTTTGCACTCCAGCCTGAGCAACAAGAGCGAAACTCTGTCTCAAAAAAAACCTGGGTGTGTAAATACTAAAATTAGCTAGACATGGTGGTGAGTGCCTATATCCTGAGCTACTCAGAAGGCTGAAGTAAGAGAAGCTCTTGAACCTGGGAGATAGAGGTTGCAGTGAGCCGAGATCATGCCACTGCACTCCAGACTGAGTGACAGAGCAGGACTCTGTCTCAAAAAAAAAAAAAAAAGAAAGAAGTCTAAGATCTTTTGTCTTTCTACTTTATCTTCAGTGCTCCAAAAGAAACACTCCTGAAGCGGAACTCCTATTGAGATTGTGATAAAGGGTAATATTTTCTCCTTTAGTGACCATGGGGGAAATTAGAGAATAAGAATCAATCTTGATTTGTTCATGAAAGAATCTTGATTTCTGTCCTACTCTTAATTTTAATATCTTGTTAAGGAATAATTGACAGTGGATTGAAGTTTGGAAATCTCTAGAGAGGGAATAAAATCTCAGAATCTCCTGAGAGAATCTAGAAAGACATTGTAAGTATATCAAACTGCAACAATCCCCATGGGAATTTTGTAGTTTCAGTGTAGTGAAGATGGCTAATGAATTAGACACAAAAAGAGAATGCCCAAGCACTGTGGGAGGCCAAGGTGGGCAGATCATGAGGTCAGGAGTTCCAGACCAGCCTGACCAACATGACGAAACCCTGTCTGAACTAAAAATACAAAAATTTTCCGGTCGTCATGGCACCCGTCTGTAGTCCCAGCTACTCAGGAGGCTGAGGCAGGAGAATTGCTTGAACCCAAGAGTTGGAGGTTGAGATGAGTGAGATTGTGCCACTGCACTCCAGGCTGGGCGACAGAGCAAGACTCCATCTCAAAAAGAAAAAAAAAGAGAGAGAGAGAATTCCACATTTAGAGTTATTCTTCTAATGTTTCTTTGCATAAACCTTGGTACCTGTGAGTTCTTAACTGTGGTGGTATTTTGCAAACAAAGGGAAACCTGAAGACATTTTCAGTATAAAGTCTTCTTTATTTTCTTTAAGAAAAGGTTATTCTGCTTGATAATTCATGCATCATATATCATGCATGGTTAATACATAGTATGTTCCCTTATTTCATACTTTTATTACTTGGAAATTTTTAAAATATTTAAAAATGTCAGGCTCTTACATTTGAGGTTCAAAAGTTGAGAATTTTTAGGTTAATATGGTTTTCAACTGTCAATTTTTAGATTTGTTCAGATGTCATTTTTCTGAGTAACATTTTGCTATATAAAAGTTAATTATCTAATCAGTTTACTTTCAGTGCAAATTTTTCTTCTGTATATGTTCACTGTGGCTTCCATCAGCCTATTTTAGTTAAAAAATAAGACTTAGTTTTAGCTGGGCAGGCTGCTGCACTCCAGCCTGCGTGACGGAGTGAGATCCTGCCTCAAAAAAAAAAAAAAAAAAAGACAATTTTAGAGTCTCCTGTAGATTGTCACAAAAATGGAATTATTGTATAGTAGTTACAATTAAAATATTGTTTGAAACAACATCTTTCTGCCAGTATTTTAGTGTCTTGAGAGGTTTTCAGTTATTCTCTCCTATCACACTTGCTATCTGAATTGAGGAACTGATAGTAAGATAGTAAGGATTACTTTGAATATGAAAAATTAACGAATATTTATTTTAATAAAGAAAATTATTTTTGTAGAGATGGGGTCTTAATATTTTGCCAAACTGGTCTTGAACTTCTGACCTCAAGTGATCCTCCTTCCTTAGCCTCCCAAAGTGCTGGGATTACAGGTGTGAGCCACTGTGTTGGCCACAATGGATTTTGGCATGTAGCTTTTGTATCCTGCAACTTTGCTGAATTTATTTATTAGCTTGAGCAATTTGTTGATGCTTTAGTGTTTTCCACATATAAAATTGAGTCATCTGCCAACAGAGATAATTCAGTATTTTAATGTATGCCTCAGGTATTTCTTAGATTCTAGCAGATATGGGAAACACTACTTTTACTTACTGTGAAATGAGAGTGGATTATTTTCTGTTCAGTGATTTAGCTACTAAAAATAGTGTTTTTTTGTTTTGTTTTGTTTTTTGTTTTGAGATGGAGTCTTGCTCTGTTGCCCAGGATGGAGTGCAGTGGTGCGATCTCAGCCCACTGCAACCTGTGCCTCCTAGGTTCAAGCAGTTCTCCTGCCTCAGCCTCCTGAGTAGCTGGGATTACAGGCGTGCACCACCACACGTGGCTAATTTTGGTATTTTTAGTAGAGGTGGGCTTCACCATGTTGGTCAGGCTGGTTTCGAACTCCTGACCTTGTGATCCTTCTGCCTCAGCCTCCCACAGTGCTGGGATGACAGGCGTGAGCCACCGCACCTGGCCTATAATTTTTCTTTTTCCAGTTTGCTTTTTGTCTTTAGACTTCGCTTATGTTATTTTGCTATGCAGAAATATTTATCTTTCTACCTGATGTAATTTATAACTCTTTTTAAGGCTTCTGGATTTTGACATATCATTTAGAAACACCTTCTTCCTTCCAAGTTTATAAAACGTTTTCTTATGTTGTTTTGCAGATCTTTTTAGCATCTTATTTTTAACATAAATTCTTGATCTATTTGGAGTTTGTTATGGTTTATGAGTTAAAGTTCCAAATTTATCTCTTTCCAAATGGAACATGGTTGTCCCAACACTATTATTATTATTGTTATTATTATTTTTGAGACGGAGTCTTGCTCTGTCATCCAGGGTGCTGTGCAGTGGCACAGTCTCAGCTCATTGAAACCTCTGCCTCCTGAGTTAAAGCAATTCTCCTGCCTAAGCCTCCTGAGTAGCTGGGATTATAGATGTGTGCCATCACACCCAGCTAATTTTTGTATTTTTAGTCGACAAGGGCTTTCCTTATGTTGGCCAGGCTGGTCTCGAATTCTTGACCTCAGGTGATCACCTGCTTTGGCCTCCCAAAGTGCTGTGATTACAGGCATGAACCACCACACCCGGCTCCAACACTGTTATTAAGAAGTTCATATTTACCTCTCTGATTTGAGAATCTGCTTTATCATATACTGAATTTCTTTATATACTTGGTTCTAGTCTGATTTTTCATTTAGTATCAATGATATTTCTGTTTAAAATTTTTGTTTGTTTATTTTTAAGAGTCTGAGTCTTGCCTTTTTTAACCAGGCTGGAGTGCAATGATGTGATCATAGCTCCCTGTAATTTGAACTCCAGGGGATCAAGCAATCCTCCTGCCCCAGCTTGGCAAATCATTAGGATTACAGGTGTGAGCCACGGCACCTCGCCACCATATTACAGTTTTAAATATTTTGTTTTATAGGTAGGACTAACCCATTTTCCTAACTTGTATTTTAGTGTGCTCCCTGTACTTTTGCCTATTAGTTTAGACACTTAATGTAATTTCAATGAAAATAATTTTTTGTTTTCTACAATTTGGCTGATGATAAAGTTTGTCTATTATTTATCTTTATCTGTGGTTGAATTTGGAGCCTAATTTGATGATGACTACTTTGAGAGGCCTTGACTTTACTTTTCCAGAAGTTAGGGTATGTTACTGACATCTTTCCCGGGGTCTCTTATTTTGCCCCTAGTGCATGACTTGATGCATTATCCGGCTGTATTATGCCTTTTTAGGTCAGCCCCTTTTTCTTGTTTTCTTTTGGTCCTCTTGGAGCTTTTTCTTACTTCCTGTGAGGCAGCAGTGTAAGAAACATTGTATTTTATACTGGTTTGAGTTATTTTGTTTGTAATAAAAGACTCTTCGCAGTATTTACCTTGCCATATTGCTAGAAGTAGAATTCTCCTATTGTTTTATAAGAAATAAATGTTCATTATTAATTTTATTTTTATTTTATTTTTAAGACAGAGTCTCGCTCTGTCACACTGGCTGGAGTGCAGTGGTGCAGTCTTGGCTCACTGCAGTCTCCGCCTTCGGGGGTTCAAGTGATTCTTGTGCCTCAGCCACCTGAGTAGCTGGAATTACAGGTGAGTGCCATCATGTCTGGCTAATTTTTGTATTTTTAGCAGAGACGCGGTTTTGCCATATTGGCTAGGCTGGTCTCAGATGCCTGCCTTGACCTCCCAAAGTGCTAGGATTGCAGGCATGAGCCACCGTGCTTGGTTGGACTCATTATTAATTTTATAGCAGGGTTTCCTGTTTTCTTTTTTCCTCCCAAGTGGAAAGGAAAACTGTAATTTTTTTGTAAAAACTTATGTCTGGCTTTGATGCAGTTACATGTGGTGTCTGCCATTTCATAAGTTGTCAGAATGGTACATTCATTTCTCTACAGCAGTATTTTAGAAAGTAAAAGTAGAGATGGAAGTCATAATATTTGCTTATATTTATCACACAGTAACTTGAGATGGAGCAGTGGTACATTTGTTTCCAGCATTTAAAGAAAATTTCAGTTTTGGAATTATATAGCCTAACTAGTTATATGTGATTGTAATTCACAGTTCACGTAGTATACTTAACCCCCTGAAAAAATGTTTTTGCGAGAAATTAAAAACGGCTAAAATATCTGTTTCCTGTAGCAAGTGATTAAAAACTGAAACTTGTGTGAACAGAAAGGGATTGAGGGAATATTTCATTGCCATTGCATACTATTTTTTTGTTCCCATCCTCCCCACTTTTTTTGAAGAGACAGTCTTTTTTTTTTTTTTGAGACGAAGTCTTGCTCTGTGACCAGCTAGAGTGCAGTGGCGCAATCTCAGCTCACTGCAACCACCGCCTCCTGGGTTCAAGCGATTCTCCTGCCTCAGCCTCCTGAGTAGCTGGGACTACAGGCGTGCACCACTGTGCCAGGCTAATTTTTATATTTTTAGTAGTGACAGGGTTTTACCATGTTGCCCAAAATGATCTCGATCTCTTGACCTCATGATCAACCCGCCTCAGCCTCCCAAAGTGCTGGGATTAGAGGCATGCACCACTGCGCTCGGCCTAGAGACAGTGTCTTTTTTTTTTTTTTTTAAAGAGACAGTCTCTTGCCCAGGCTGGAGTGCAGTGGCGTGATCATGGTTCACTGTGGCCTTGTCCTCCTGGGCTCAAGGGATCCTCCCATCTCAGCCTCCCAAATAGTTAGGACCACGGTTGTGTGCCACCACACCTGGCTATTTTATTTTATTTTTTGTAGAGACAGTGTCTTGCTGTGTTGCCCAGGCTGGTATCGAACTCCTGTGATCAGTTGATCCTCCTGCCTTGGCCTCCCAACCTGCTGGGATTATAGGAGTGAGCCACTGCAACTGACCATACCATTATACCGTGTCTCACACTTATGATGACCAGATTACATATTAGTCAAATAGCATTGAAATTTGGTGCTTTGTTACTAACATTTTTGTCATTGGGTTGTTTATTTGATGTTACTTTCGTCTAGATGAGTGGGTTTAATGAGCACAATGAATTACAAATAAAATTTATAGCCATAATTATAATTTCCAGTCCAAAATATATTTTTCTGTTTAGAAAAGAAAATTCTATACCATCTTAATTTAAGAAGCAGTTCATTGAAAAATAATTTTGAATTTCAGTGATTTTTATGGAGAATTATTATTGCTTTTTAAATAAAATTTAATAAGATCAAATATATATATATATATATATATAGAGAGAGAGAGAGAGAGAGAGAGAGAGACAACTGGCTATGTTGCCCAGGCTGGTTTTGAACTCCTGGGCTCAAACAGTCCTCCTGCCTCAGCCTCTCAAAGTGCTAGGATTACAGGTATAAGCCATCATACCCCTCCGAGAGTTATTGAAACCCACATGAATCCAAGTATTAGACTTAAAGCCTGTCTTTGAATTTTAAATTTTATGATGCTATGTAACTGATAGTTTAATGTTGTTTTTGTTTGTTTTTTTTTGAGACAGGGTCTCGCTCTGTTGCCAGGCTGCAGTGTAGTGACTCAATCTCCACCTCCTGAGTTCAAGTGATTCTCCTGCCTCAGCCTCCCGAGTAGCTGGGAATACAGGTGTGCACCACCACACCCAGCTAATTTTTGTATTTTTTGTAGAGACAGTGGTTTCACCATGTTGGCTGGTATGGTCTCCATCTCTTTACACCGTGATCCACCTGCTTTGGCCTCCCAAAGTGCTGGGATTACAGGTGTGAGCCACCACTGCCGTCCTCTTTTTTTATTTTTTTGAGATGAAGTCTTGCTCCACTTCCCAACTGTACCCTTGCACAATCTTCACCCACTGCAACCTCCACCTTCCAGGTTCAAGCAATTCTCCCACCTTAGCCTCCCAGGTAGCTGGGACTACAGCCACATACTACTATGCCTGGGTAATTTTTGTATTTTTAGTGGAGATGGGGTTTTGCCATGTTGGCCAGGCTAATCTCAAACTCCTAACCTCAGGTGATCCACTCCACCTCTGCCTCCCAAAGTGCTAGGATTATAGGCATAAGCCACCATGCCCAGCCTAATGTTTCTTAAATAAGAAAAATGGATAATAATAGTGCCCTCAGCTGTTGCTCAGTATAGATTATTTGCCTGGCAATTTTTAAAGTACTACAAACAAGTTCCAATTATTTTGAAATGGAGTTGTTGGGAAAAAAATCAACTTGTTATTACCTAGGGTTTTGGATTTTTTTTTCATTTGTATTTGTTAGATAATAATAGTGTGTTAGGTTTTCTAGATCTAATAGTTCCTTAAAATTATACCCTATTTTAAATTAGCCCACTTTTTGATTAAATGTATATGTTGTTAATAGAGATATAATTCAAATGCCATGAAATTTATCCCTTTAAAATGTACAATTCAATGTGTATTTTTTTCTTTACACACCAAATGGAAAGTGAAATTCACTGTTTTTAGTATATTCGGTACGTTAAGTGTATACAGAGTTATGCAACCATTATTAATAATTTTAAACATTTTCATCTTAAATTTGTGTTTTTATTGTGCCTTTTATACTTACAATAACTGTTCAAAAGGACTAATTTTTTGCTTTATACTTTCACGAAGGAGGTTAAAGTTTTTTAAAAATTTTTTTTATTGTACTTTGGGTTCTAGGGTACATGTGCACATCCTGCATCCTGCAGGATTGTTTCATAGGTACATACATGCCATGGTGGTTTGCTGTCTCCATCTCCCCCCAGCCCCTCGCCCCCCTCATCCCCACCTGCCCCAGTTGCCTCCATCAGACATTTCTCCCGGTGTTATGCCTTCACACCCTCAGTTTTCTCTCAATTTTGCTCATAGTCTCTAGTGTAGAGTTATGACATTCTTTGATTTATTCATTTTTCCATGGGCTGTAAAGAAACAATTATGCTATAACATGATAACTGCCATGATAGAAATGCATATAGACAGAGTGTATATGTGAGTCACAGAAGGTGGTCAGCAAGAGAATATGCAAAGAAGAGCTCATGCTTAAAATTAGATGTTGACAACTTTGTTAGAATTTGCTGGAAAGAGAATGGCTTTTAGGACAAAGTTAATAATAAAGGGAAAATCCACACTTAGGGTGTCTCACAGGGTTTCTCAGTTGTGCTATAAAACTTCTTGAAAGTTCTTTACTGTAGGTAAATCCTAAGAAAATTAGCTGGGCGTGGTGGCTCACGCTTTTAATCCCAGCACTTTGGGAGACTGAGGTGGGCAGATCACGAGGTCAGGAGTTTGAGACAAGCCTAGCCAAAATGGTGAAACCCCATCTCTACTGAAAATACAAAAAAATTAGCCGGGTGTGATGGCACGCACCTATAGTCTCAGCTCATTAGGAGGCTGAGGCAGAAGAATTGCCTGAACCCAGGAAGTGGAGGGTGCAGTGAGCCGAGATCGTGACACTGCACTCCAACTTGGGTGACAGAGTGAGGCTCCATCTCAAAAAAAAAAAGAAAGAAAATATAAAGAATGGGGCCAGGCTCTTGTTGCCCAGGCTGGAGTGCAGTGGTGTAATCTTGGCTCACTGCAGCCTCTGTCTCCTGGGTTCAACCGATTCTCCTGCCTCAGCCTCAGCCTCCTGAGTTGAGTAGCTGGGATTACAGGCGTGTGCCACCATGGCTGGCTATTTTTTGTATTTTTAGTAGAGATGGGGTTTCATCATGTTGGTCAGGCTGGTCTTGAACTCCTGACCTCAGGTGATCCGCCCCAACTTTGCCTCCCAAAATGCTGGAATTACAGGCGTGAGCCACTGTGCCCAGGCAGTAAATATTAACAAAGTCAAATAAGTACCTGACTTTTACTTTACAAATATGTGCATAATTAATAGTGAACTACCCTGGTTTTCATGGAATAGTGAAAGTCAGCTATATAATATTGGGGCAGATTTGTTGAGCTTCTTTATCTCACAGAATTGCAACAGCAGGTGGCATTAAAGACCAGGTTTAAGGGTGAGTTGCAGCATATTTAATAGTTACCACTATTAAAACAGGAAGAGAAGTAAGGCATATTGGGAATTCAGTGTACAACTGGCAAAGCTCAGCTTGACCCTTGGGTGTTGCTGGTCTGTTCGAAGATTCTCTGTATGTGTATTTATTTTTTAAACTAACCACTTAAAAATCTAGCAATTAAGAATCATCTTCCAGGAAGAAAGGGAAAATAACATTTTGTGTCTAATGCCCACCTTTCCATATCCCAAACTAAATGGTAGAAAAATAAGAGGGTGTCATCCAGGGCCTCCTTAATAACCTACGAATGAATGTCATTTTGCATCAGCAGATGCCTTATGTCAAGAGTTGCAGACTGGACATGGTGGCTCACGCCTGTAATCCTAGCACTTTGGGAGGCCGAGGTGGGCGGATCACTTGAGCTCTGGAGTTCTAGACCAGTCTGGCAACATGGTGAAACCTCCCTTTATAAAAAATACAAATGTTAGCTAGGCATGGTGGCTTGCACCTGTTATCCCAGCTACTCAGGATGCTGACGCAGGTGGATCACTTGAGCACGGGAGGTCAGGGCTGCAGTGAGTTGTGTTCATGCCACTGCACTCCAGCCTGGATGACAGAGAGATGGAGTGGAATATATGATTGGGTTAGGATCTACCAGGGAAGAGAGTGGTAGTTTACATATTAACTTTGGCTTCCCTGGAACTGCTTAGTATAAATATGAATCTTTCTGCAATCTGGATTATGGTATTTCTAATGCTTTATTTTCTCTAAAATCTATGACCTAAATTGAGAGAACGCTGATTATCAAAAGATAATGTCAACAAATATGTCAGAAATGATACATATTATTAAGGTGAAATTGTAACCAGAACTCACTTTTGAAACAAAATAGATACTGAACTAATAAATTTAATTTTTAGTCTTCATTTTTTAACAGCCAAGTCCTGATTTACTGTGTATATTTTACCTTTATTTTTGGAAAACATATCAAAGTCAAGTACACAAGCTTGCAGTTAAAAGTTCTACTACTATATTAGGAAGTCATAGTTTAGGAGGTACATAAAGGCATTTTGACAAAAATGCACAGATGGTAGACACATACACTAGAATATTTTTGCTATATTTAGTCAAGCTACATTGAATTACTAACAACTGAGAATATATATGAAAGCACAAAGATGATCCTAACTTCTTTCTGTAGGATTTGATAGTAACTTTCACAGTAAAAACAGTGAAACAAGATGGCACCTGCTTCTCAGCCTCACTTTTTAATTTCTTAGCAAAATTGCTGAGTGTGATTATTGTGTAGTTCCTTTCCTAGTCTTTGATTTTATGGGTTTGGGGGCTCCAAAAGATTGCTGAAGAAATCAAAAGCAGATGCTGAAAATTATAAGCCAAGGCATGGGAGCCTGGTAACTTTATTTTAAGCTGTTTTTTAATTATAACGGTTAGGGCAATTATGACAGTTAGGATTTATGAAACGTGGACATTCTCTTAAGCACATTTGGTGACTCTTAAAAATTCTGTTTGTCTCAACCTCCACAATTAAAATTACCTAAGATAAGTGAGACAAATTACCGTCCGGGTGCAGTGGCTTACACTTGTGATCCTAGCACTTTAGGAAGCTGAGGCAGATGGATCACAAGGTCAGGAGATAAAGACTATCCTGGCCAACATGGTGAAACCCCATCTCTACTAAAAATACAAAAATTACCTGGGCATGGTGGTACACACCTGTGGTCCTAGCTACTTGGGAGGCTGAGGTAGGAGAATCGCTTGAACCTGGGAGGTGGAGGTTGCAGTAAGCTGAGAGATCATCCCACTGCACTCCAGCCTGGTGACAGAGCGAGACTCTGTCTCAAAAGAAAAGAAAAATTAGAAAAGCAAATTTAAGGTTACTGAATTTCTAAAAAGCAAAAAGGAAAAAAAAAGTTTCACTATGCAATTGAGAAAGGAAGGAGAATGAGGGAATGGAAAGACTCAGCTCAGTTATCCCCCAATTCTGTGAAATGGTCCCTGAACCTTTCTAGGAGGGTACTCTGTCTTCTGTTTCTATTGGATATATTTCTGTTTTTAACATATAGCACATTGTATAATTATTATTAATTGATTTCTTTGTTTCTTTGGCTCCTTGAGTGTCAGGGTGATCTTTTAAATTTTTGCATTTTATGAGCAACACAGAAAATGCTTTAAAAACAGTTCAGTAAGACTGAAGATCTGTAAGCATAAAACAAATACCATCATCGTTACTGAAAATACAATGCTTAAAATCTAGCTTGAGAATATGAGGATTTATTTCCTTATTCTTAAGATGTTGCTTTGAAATATACTGTCAGCCGGGCGTGGTGACCCATACCTGGGCGTATCACGAAGTCAGGAGTTTGAGACCAGCCTGGACAAGATGGTGAGACCCCCATCTCTACTAAAAACACAAAAAATTAACTGGGCATGGTAGCGGGTGCCTGTAATCCCAGCTACTCAGGAGGCTGAGGCAGGAGAATTGCTTGAACTCAGAAGGCGGAGGTTGCAGTGAGCCAAGATGGAGCACTGCACTCAAGCCCAGGCAACAGTGTGGCATTCCATCTAAAAAAAAAAAAAAAAAAAGGAAAAAAAAAAAAACTGTCGTAACTGTATTACTCAAATATTTCCTTTTCTCTCATTTGCTAAAAATATATAGGAAAACTTTTATGACTATTTAAAATAATCTGTAGATTGCTATTTTTAAAAAATTGTGGCAGCGAAGGTGGGCAGATCACTGATGGTTAGGAGTTCAAGACCAGCCTGGTCAGCATGGCAAAACCCGGTCTCTACTAAAAATACAAAAATTAGCCAAGCGTGGTGGTACACACCTGCAGTCCCAGCTACTGGGGAGGATGAAGCATGAGAATTGCTTGAAACCAGGCGGTGGAGATTGCAGTGAGCTGAGCTTGTGCCATTGTACTCTAGCCTTGTGACAGAGCAAAGCTCTGTCTCAAAAAAAAAAAAGGAAAAGAAAACCCATTAATTTTATAAAAGGTCAAACAACGTCTTCCCTTTAAGTTTTTTTAAAATTTTTTGAGATGGAGTCTTGCTATGTCATGCAGGCTGGAGTGCAGTAGCATGATCTCCGCTTTGCAATCTCTGCCTCCCATGTTCAAGAGATTCTCCTGCCTCAGCATCCCAAGTGGCTGGGATTACAGGCGCCTGCCACCACGCCCAGCTAATTTTTGTATTTTTAGTAGAGACAGGGTTTCGTCATGTTGGCCAGGCTGGTGTTGAACTCCCAGCCTCAAGTGATCTGCCTGCTTCGGTCTCCCAAAGTGTTGGGATTACAAGTGTGAGCCACTGTGCCCAGCCTTAAGTATTTTATTATGGCACATAGTGATAAGTGAAGCTGTCTATAGTATTTCCATTTAGAAATATCTGAAAGTCCATTGGGCATGGCAGATCACTTGAGGTCACTAGTTCGAGACCAGCCTGGCCAATATGCTGAAACCCTGTCTCTACTAAAAATACAAAAGTTAGCTGGGCATGGTGGCATACAACTGTAGTCCCAGCTACTTGGATGGCTGAAGCAGGAGAATCACTTGAACTAGGAAGGTGGAGGTTGCAATGAGCTGAGATCATGTCACTGTACTCCAGCCTTGGAGACAGAGTAAAACTGCTCAATAAAATAAAATAAATGCATAATAAATAAAGAAAAACATCTGAAAGTAATCTTAGTTTAAGAAAACATTTTGGAACTGGGCATGGTGGCTCAGGCTTATAATCACAGTTACTCAAAAGACTGAGGCAGGAAGATTGCTTGAGGCCGTGAGTTCAAATCCAGCCTTGGTAACATGACAAGACCCCATCTCTAATTTAAAAAATAAGGAAGAAAGACAAAACATTTTTAGATATCCAACACCTTTTGAAAGAGTTTAACACCTCTTAATGACTTATACCCTAGTAGATGGTACCATATGAGCCCAAGTCAAACAATTTTATTAGTAGTACTTTGGGGTATTGTGTTTATCCAAGTGCCTTTTGTTTTGTTTTGATTTTTTTTTTTTTTTTTTTTTTTTTTTTTTTTTTTATAAGTAGTCTTGCTTTGTCGCCAGGCTGGAGTGCAGTGGCGCAATCTCGGCTCACTGCAATCTCGACCTCCTGGGTTCAAGCGATTCTTCCACCTCAGCCTCCCAAGTAGCTGGGACCACAGGCACGTGCCACCACGCCTGGCTAATTTTTGTATTTTTAGTAGAGACGGGGTTTCACCATATTGGCCAGGATGACCTCGATCTCTTGACCTTGTGATCCGTCTGCCTTGGCCTCCCAAAGTGCTGGGATTACAGGTGTGAACCACCGCGCCTGGCCTTGTTTTCATTTTTTAAACCAATTCTTTGTGTTAAGGCTCCTTAGCTCTTTTTTTTTTTTTTAATAGTTTCTTTTTATTTATTTATTTAGAGAGTCTCATTCTGTCACCTAAGCTGGAGTGCGCTGGTGCAATTGCGGCTCACTGCAACCTCTACCTCCCAGGTTCAAGCGATTCTCATGCCTCAGTCTCCCCAGTAGCTGGCATTACAGGCATGTGCCATCATGTCCAGTTAATTTGTACTTTTAGTAGAGACAGGGTTTTGCCATGTTGACCAGGTTGGTGTCAAACTCCTGGCCTCAAGTGATCTGCCCGCCTTGACCTCCCAAAATGCTGGGATTACAGGTGTGAGACACTGTGTCCAGCCTAGGTTCCTTAGCTCTTACCAGAGAATTTGAGACTTGTTAACATTCTCTCATCTTACCTGTGCCCTATGGGCTGGGTGCCATCTCTCAAGTGCATTTTTGTTTTCATTATGCCTATTTATGAAAAGGTCCAGAATGCATGTCTAGATTATTCCATTGTTACCTTTTCACTCCCATGTTCTTGTTGACAAATGCTATTCAAGCAAGAAGATCTGATTGTGTATAGATATCTCTAAGTGTTGTTATGATGGATTCTGTTGTCTTACCTTCATCTTGATTGTTTACTTTAAAAGCTGCTTGAGCTAGAGGTATTTTTATGGTAGAGAAGAGAAAAGTTGGCACAGAGCCCAGCTTCTCCATGGCAGCAGCAATTGTGCAAATTATCCTGGATCTTTACATTTCAGTAAAACCTTTTTTCCCCCTTTACATACACAAAACAGACAGCTAAGTGGCTGTGATCTGTCCTAAAGCCTTGGAGATAAAATAGGGGGTCACTCTTTTCCCAAAATAACTTCTATTATGGAAGCATCTGCTCCCTTAAATGGAGGGGCAAAGCAGATCACTGCCATTGGGCTCTGCAGCCTCTGCTATACCAGGAAGATTAAAACTACCGTAATTAGTTTAATCAGGTTCATCCTCAAATCTTGCTTTCTTTATGTAGTAGGAAATTCTGTAATCAGTACTGCATTTGGCTGATTGAAGAGTTCACTTTCATATCTAGGATATCTGCTGGAGTCTGTATTGTGGTTTGTTTTAATGGTGTACATAATGAGATACCGTGAATGAATGTTTCTCATTTCATTGTTGATCTTGCTAATGGAAAGAATCATTATTGAACCAAATTGTTAGAAAGCATGTCTTCTTTAGTCCCAGAGAATTAAGCCTAAATATTTTTACTTTGACTTACTAATTTATATACTGCTTTTTATGGTTGTCTGCTCATATCTTTGATTTCATTTTAATGGTTGTAAATCTCTCTAGAGATGCTCACATATGACTGCTCAATAATTACATATTAGTAATTAATTCTGAGATACAGCTGTATGGAAATGAATGAAACCTTTTTGAGAGATATCAGAATTAAAGATCCTAGATGATAAGTTGACAAAATATGGAACTTCTATGAAAGTTCATTAATAGGAAGACTAGACGAAACTTTCAATGATGAAAGTAAGGTTTCCTGTCTAACCTCACTTTGTAAGTCAAAATCGGTGAGTACATAGTTCAAAATTATACTTCTTTCATAACTTGTTATATTACGTTATGATAGGAAGGGGGAGAAATCCTGTGAGAAAGACTATGAAGTCAGATACATGCTATTGGGGTGGTTTTTCATGTTCAGAGTAAAAGAGGTGTTAAAAAGACCCTGAAGGCCAGGCGCGGTGGCACGTGCCTGTAGTCCCAGCTACTCTGAGAGGCTGAGGTGGGAGGATTGCTTGAGCCCAGGAGTTCTGGGTTGTAGTGCACTATGCTGATTGGGTGTCCACACTAAGTTCGACATCAATATGGTGACCTCCCGGGAGCGGGGGACCACCAGGTTGCCTAAGGAGGGGTGAACCGTCCCAGGTCAGAAACAGAGCAGGTCAAAACTCCTGTGGTGTTCTGTACTGGGTTCGCACCGTTGAATAGCCACTGTACTCCAGCCTGGGCAACATAGCGAGACCCTGTCTCTAAAAAAAAAAAAAAAAAAAAAATTAAAAAAATATAAGACCCTGAAGACTTTTACTCCTTTGCCACTGGGACAAATTGGCATCTTGTGTCTATTCCTTATATTATATAGCAAGAAGAATTTCTTGATAGTGGAAGTTTACATCATATGATGATTTTTATATTAGCATTGCCATTATTTTATAACTAGTGGAGGTTTAATTTTTAAGGAATTAAACCTCCACTAATAACATGTTTTGGTTTATTTTTTATCCTATGAGGGCAGTAAAGTGAAGATAGAATTTGGGCTTCAGTGGGGAATATAGAATTCAAGTTCAGCATCTAATGGTGTTGTAATTTAAGAAAAGCCCATTGTGGTCTGCTTTTGAAAAGAAAATATTTGGTGACTTTCTATTAAAATGGTTTCTTTACCTATATGTTTAATTTTCTTTAATATTTCTGTTGAGCATTTTTTTTTTTACTCCTGTTCCCAGATGTTTTGGTTCTCTTTTGATTGTATGCCAAAAACTGAAGCTTTGTACTTTTCTTGAAAATGTTTTCTGGGCTGGGAGCAGTGGCTTATGCCATGGAGTTCAAGACCAGCCTGGGCAACATAGAGATACCCTGTCTCTACAAAACATTTTTTTTTTTAGACGGAGTTTCGCTCTTGTCGCCCAGGCTGGAATGCAGTGGTGTAATTTTGCAACCTCCACCTCCTGGGTTCAAGCAGTTCTCCTGCCTCAGCTTCCTGAGTAGCTGGGATTACAGGCTTGTGCCACCATGCCTGGCTAATTTTGTATTTTTAGTAGAGACAGGGTTTCTCCATGTTGGCCAGGCTGGTCCCAAACTCCTGACCTCAGATGATTCGCCCACCTTGACCTCCCAAAGTGCTGGGATTACAGTCATGAGCTGCCGCACCAGCCTTTACAAAACGTTTTTAAAAACTAGCCAGGCATGGTGGTGTGTGCCTGTAGTCCCATCTTCTCAGGAGGTTGAGGCAACATTAAGTACATTTACATTGTTTCGCAGTTCTCTCCATCCATTCTTCTCTACAATTTTTAAAAAAAATCTCCAACTGAAATTGTATGTCTATTAAAACAGTGACTCTCCGAGAAGCCCCTGGCAACCACTATTCTGTTTTCTGTCTTTATGAATTTGACTGTTCTAGTTACCTTATATGTAAGTGGAATCATATTTGTCCTCTGGTGACTGGCTTATTTCACTTAGCATAATGTCTTTTTTTGAGACAGAGTATTGCACTATCGCTCAGGCTAGAGTGCAGTGGTGCTATCTTAGCTTATTCTCAGCTCACTGCAATCTCCACCTCCTGGGTTCAAGCGATTCTCCTGTCTCAGTCTCACGAGTAGCTGGGACTATAGGTTCACACCATCACGCCTGGCTAATTTTTGTATTTTTAGTAGAGATGGGGTTTCACCATGTTGGCCAGGGTGGTCTCTATCTCTTGGCCTTGTGATCCATCTGCCTTGGCCTCCCAAAGTGCTGGGATTATAGGTGTGAGCCACATAGTATGCTAAATGAGGCAGTATACATTTGTACAGCTGTATATTGCCTCACTTAGCATTGTATCATTAAAGTTTATTCATGTGTTAGCATTCATTAGAATTTTCTTCTTTTATGGCTGAATAATATTTCACTGGATGTACAGTTGACTCTTCAACAATGCTGAAGTTATGGGCACCAACTCCACACACAGTTGAAAATCCAAGTATAACTTTTGACTCCTGCAAAACTTAACTGCTAATAGTATACGGTTGACCAGAAGCCTTAACAGTAACATAGCCTATTAACACGTATTATAGATATATATGTATTATATACTGTAGTCTTAAAGTAAGAGAATAGAAAATGATATAGTTATACTGTTCATTAAGTAGAAGTTGGTAAGGTCATCATCCTCATTGTCTTCACTTTGAATAGGCCAAGGAGAAAGAGTAGGGGTTGGTCTTGCTGCCTCAGGGATAGCAGAGGTAGAAGAAAATCTCCATATGCTATGATATGCACAATTCAAACTTTTGTTGTTCAAGAGTCAGTTGTATATACCACATTTCATTTATTCATCTATTGATGGACTATGAAGCAGCCTGCTTTTGGCTGCTGTGACTAATGCTGCCATGAACATGGATTTACAAATACCTGTTCCAGTTCCTGCCTTCACTTCTACTGGGTATCTGCAAATTTAACAATCAAAATTTTAAACAAATCAAATTGGCCCTAGATAAGTTACTTGTAAGGTTTATATGGAAAAATAAGCAAGAGTAGCCAAAACTTTCCTGAAAAGAACAACTAGAAATCAGGTTTATTAGATAATAAAACAAAAATTAAAAGGGTTAGAATATTGTGGTTTTGGTGCATGGGCAGACAGAAAATCAGTGACGCCAAATAGAAAATCTAGTAATTGCCTGGGGATGGTGGCTTGTACCTGTAATCTCAGCACTTTGGGAGGTTGTGATGGGAGAATTGTCTGAGCCCAGGAGTTTGAGACCAGCCTGGGCAACATAGTGAGATCTCCCTCTCTACAAAACAAAAAACAAAACTAACAAAAAAACTAGCTGAGTATGGTTGCACATGCTGGTGGTTGCAGCTACTCAGGAGGCCAAGGTGGAAGGATTACTTGAGTCCAGGAGGTCAAGGATACAATGAGCCACATTCTTGCCACTGAACTCCAGCCTATATGACAGAGCAAGACCCTGTCTCAAAAAGAAAAAGGAAGATGAAAAGAAAAACTAGTAGTAGACCCATGTGCATATGAAGATTTCGTACATGGGAAGTGTACCATTTCATGTCAGAAGATGAAAGATGAAATTAGTCAATTCTATTAGAACTGGGTGGTTGTGTAGTAGATTTTATATTCCTATACACACGTATACACACATACGTATATATTAAACTTCATAAGTGCATTCCTCTTTTTTTCTTTTTATGGCTGTATTTCTTTTGAGAAGACAAATATGCCATTATTTTCCACATTCAGAAGAAACCATAGTCGTGTGCTGCCTAATCATGTTTGGATCAATGACAGATCACATTTCAGTGGTCCCATAAGAGTATAATGGAGCTGAAAAATTCCTGTCACCTAGTGATATCTTGATGATCCTGACCCTGTGTAGACTTAAGCTAATGCTTGTTTGTGTTTTAGTTTTTAATAAGAAAGTTCAAAAAGTAAAAATAAGTTTTAAAAATGTTAAATAAATAATTGTAAAGATGCAAAGGAAAGATTTTGTACAGCTGTATATTATCTTTCCATTTTAAGCTGTTACTACAAAAGAGTCAAAAAGTAAAAAGTTAATAAAAAGTAAGCTTATTTATTTACTTTTTTATTGAGACAGTCTCTCTCTGTCTTCCGGGCTGGAGTATAGTGAGTGGCACAATCTTGGCTCACTGCAACCTCCGCCTCCCATGTTCAAGTAGTTCTCCTGCCTCAGCTTCCCTAGTAGCTGAGGCACCCACCACCATGCCCAGCTAATTTTTGTATTTTTAATAGAGACAGGGTTTTGCCATGTTGTCCAGGCTGGTCTCAAACTCCTGACCTGAAGTGATCTGCTGGCCTCAGCCTCTCAAAGTGCTGGGATTACAGGTGTGAGCTGCTGCACCCAGCCAGATTAATTTATTATTGACAAAGGGAAAAAATTTTTTTAAATGTAGCTTAAGTTTTCAGTGTTTTATAAAGTCAACAGTAGTGTACAGTAATGTTCTAGCCCTTCAGATTGAGCATTCATTGACTTTCCCAGGGTATCATACAGTCCTGCAAGCTCCATTCATGATAAGTACCCTATCATACAGGTGTACTTGTATCTCCTATAAGTTGATTTTTATCTTTTATACCATATTTTTACTGTACCTTTTCCATGTTTAGATACAAAAATTCTATTTAAAAAAATTTTTTTTGCAGTTGTCTATAATAATCAGTACAGTACCATGCTATACAGGTTAGTAGACTGGGAGCAATAGGCTATTCCATGTAGTCTAGGTGTGTGGTAGGCTATACCATCTATAAACTACGATGTTCGTACAGTGACAAAATCACATTTCTTAGAGACATTTCTTAGAACTTATCCCCATTGTTAGGTAACACACACTGTACTTTGATTCTACTTCATCTTCTAGCTGTTACCCCACTTCTCCCTTGCTATGCTATGCTGTGCTATGCTGTGCTGTGCTATGCTATGCTATTCTGTGGGATTCTATTCTATTCTATACTAATTCTATTCTTTTTTTTTTTTTTTTTTTTTTTTTTACGGGGCCCTCGCTATTCTTTACTTACTTTTTAGATTTCTTTTTCCATTCTCTTTTAAACCCATTTCAATCAGGTTTTTGCTCCATAATAAAGGAACTGCTATTGCATGATTACCAATGACCCTTACAATGCTCGTTCCAACAAACAAATGTATGTTCTCATTTCTACTTGACTTGTCAGCAGCATTTTTTGCTCCTGGAAATATGTGCTTCATTTGAGTTCTAAGATATCACACATTCATTCTTTCTCTCTTTTTTTTTCCCTTCTTCTTTTCTGGTTTCTCAATCTTCCTGATCTTTAATGTTACAATACCTTGGTGTTATCAGTCTTTAGTTTACTTTTCTGTTTACATTCACCCTCCCTTGATTATGTCAACCAGTCTCAAGCTTTTAAGTGTCAGTATGCTGTTGACTTCCAAATTTGAATTTTCTTCTAAGTCTTTTCTGCTTTGATGTTTAGTATTTCAGTTTTAACATATCTCAAACTAAACTCCTGATCATAATTTTCAGTCTTCCTCTTTTACTGTATTTTTATACAGTAGAAATATAACACAGTCTTTGTTACCTATCATCACTTTCACTGTTTCTACTCTCATCTAAGTCCCTATAAGTCTAAGCCTTGTCAAAATAAGTATGTAGCTTGCTAACCAGGCTCTGAGTTTCTACCGGTGAAGCTTTGCCAAGACTGTAGCTAGAGGGACCATTTGGAGATTTGAGATCATATCACTCTTCTCCTGTAACCCCCCACCCCCACCCCATCCCCTGTGCTTCTCCATTTCATTCAGAGTAAAATCTCAAGCCTTTAAAACCGTTTACAACAGTCTCCTTCATGTAGCCCTCTCTGAGCACTTATTTTCCCGAGTACTAGTTGGTCAAATCCTGCCACTCTGACATTCTTTATGCTCCTGTAAATAATTTTCTCACTTTATGTCATTACCAAAATGTTAGCTGATAATTGAAGCATAACCTAATTGCCTAATTAATGCTTTAAGCCTTCTCCTAGTATTCACTTGCTGTTTATCCCATAACACTTGCCACCTTCTAACAAATAATCTTTAAATTTTTAATGTTTTTCTTTATTGTTCTTCTTTCTGCAGTATAAGTTCTTTGAGAATGGGGATTGTTTGTCTTGTTCCTTGAGTATCCACACAACGAATAGGCACCAATAAATATTGCTGAGTGAATGGTCAGGTAATATACCTCTTCGTCATAAAATCTTCCAATGGCTTCCCCTTTCTTAGACTGAAAATGTCTGTTTTCCTACCACCTGCCACATTACTCTTCTCTTGCTTACTGTAGTACTGCAAACCTGGATTCTTTGCTGTTCTTTAAACAGACAGGCTCCTGGCTCAGGGCCTTTGGTTTCTTGTTTACTGTTTTTTTCCCACATACCTGCATGGATCCATCTTTGTCTTTCACTTCCTTTTGATTTCTGCACAAATGAGTTTTCAATCAGAACTTTCCAGACAGCCTGTTTTAATATTGTAAATTCTTTCCCACTCTGGCCTTTTCAATTCTTCCATGCTCTGATTTTCTCCATAGTGCATTTTATCATGTGATACACCAGATATTTTACTTATTTCCTCTACTTTGCTCATGCATTAGAATAACATCTCCATGGAGGAAGGGGTTTTTGGAATTTTTTTTTAACTGCTGTTATCCTCAGTGCTCAACAGTAGATACTTAAGTAACTACTTGCTGAAAAAAATGAATTCTTTTTTTTTTTCTTCTTCTTCTTCTTTTGAGATAGAGTCTAGCTCTGTACCCCAGGCTGGAGTGCAGTGGCATAATCTCTGCTTAGTGCAACCTCCGCCTCCCAGGTTCAAGCTATTCTCCTGCCTCAGCCTGCCAAGTAGCTGGAATTACAGGCATGCACTCCACACCCAGCTATTTTTTTTTTTTTTTAAGTAGAGACGCTGTTTCACCATGTTGGCCAGGCTGGTCTTGAACTCCTGACCTCAGATGACACTCCTGCCTCGGCCTTCCAAAATGCTGGGATTACAGGTGTGAGTCACCATGCATGGCCTGAAAAAATGAATTCTTGATGAAGTAAAAATTTAATATTATAAAATAAAATGTTGTTGAATACTACCAGTTATAAAGTATTCTATAACAGCAAAAAGAATTTATTAATAAAAGAAAAAGCAGAATCTATGAAATACTTAGAAAGAAACTTAACATATGTTTAGGATTTATATAGATAAAATTATAAATATCCAGAAACATGAAAAGGCTTGACTAAATACATTTACTTTGTAATTGTAGAGCTGAAATTAATGTTGAGATATCTTTTCTACATTAAGATACAAAGTTAAAGCCATGTGGAGTTTTTTAAAAACTTCAGTCATTTCTCAAGTTTATCAGGGAGTATACATATGGAAAATAGCCCAATGAAAATGTTATTAAAGTAGTGATATTTGCACAATTCTGTAAATACACTAAATAAACCCCACTGAATTGTTTACTTTAAAAAGGTGAATTTGGCTGGGTGCAGAGTGGCACATGCCTGTAATCCCAGCACTTTGGGAGGCTGAGGTAGGCAGATTGCTTGAGCTTAGGAGTTCAGGACCAGCCTGGGCAGCAAAGTGAGAGTCTAATCTCTGGAAAAAATACAAAAATTAGCTGGGTATGGTGGTGCATGCCTGTGGTCCCAGCTATTTGGGTGGCTGAAGTGGGAGGATGGCTAGAGCCTGGGGGGCAAAAGTTGTGGTAAGCCGAGATTGTGCCACTGCACTCTAGCCTGGGCAACAGAACCAGACCCTGTCTCAAACAAAAACAAGGTGAATTTTATGGCATGTGAGTTAAATCTCAGTAATATTGTACTTAAAATAAAGAATTTCTATAGGAATACAAGAAGAAAAAAAGCTAGTTTTTTTTTCAAGTATTCAAACATGTAATTATGAAGTTACAGTATCCATATATTAGTGGCACAAGACTAAGCATAAATATGAATGAAACAAAACCTAAATAACTTAAAGAAAGATCCAAATACAAATAAGAATATGTAATAAGTACATTATTGCATTACATTGATTATAAATAATCAATGAGCATGAAATGAATAACGTTCTTAAAACAATGAGCAAACCTTTTGGAATAAAGGCTACTTCCCTACTCCCAAATTATATGTTTAGAATTTAACATAGCTAGTAAATGAAAAACGAAAATAAACCAAAAATCATTAATTGAAAGTGTAGTCAAGATTGTCATCTTTAGGAGGACATGATTTTTCCAAGTATAAGAAAACAAAACTATATTCTACCTTAGGCTGGAATATATTTTTTCATGAATGAAAAGGAGAGAGCTGGGCACAGTGGCTCACTCCTGTAATCCCAGCACTTTGAGAAGCTGAGGTGAGCGGATCACTTGAGGTCAGGGGTTTGAAACCAGGCTGGCCAAAACCCTGTCTCTGCTAAAAATACAAAAGTTAGCCAGGCATGGTGGAAGGTGCCTGTAATCCCAGTTACTAGGGAGGCTGAGGCACGAGAATTGCTTGAACCTGGGAGGTGGAGGTTACAATGAGCCAAGATTGAGGTGCTGTACTCCATCCAGCCTGGGCGATAGAGCTAAATCAGTCGAGAGAGAGAGAGAGAGAGAGAGAGAGAGAGAGAGAGAGAGAGAGAGAGAGAGAGAGAGAGTGTGTGTGTGTGTGTGTGTGTGTGTGTGTGAGAGAGAGAGAGAGAGAGAGAGACGGAGTCTGGCTGTGTTGCCCAGACTGGAGTGCAGTGGCGCAATCTCTGCTCACTGCGACCTCTGTCTCCTGGATTCAAGCGATTCTCCTGCTTCAGCCTCCCGCAGAACCTACGATTACAGGCATGTGCCACCACGCCCAGCTAATTTTTTTGTGTTTTTAGTAGAGATGAGGTTTCACCATGTTGGCCGACTGGTCTCGAATTCCTGACCTCAAATGATCGACTCACCTTGGCCTCCGAAAGTGCTGGGATTACAGATATGAGCCACTGTGCCCAGCCCAGGAATTCTTTATATAAGGTTGTGACATCTTAAATACTGACAATGGGAATAAAAAGTCTTTCTCACATGTGGTTGTCTGGTGTGTGACTAACGCGTACACCCTTTGGCTTTGTAATTTCACCTTTAAAAATGTATCTGAAGGAAGTAATTGAGCAAGTGTGCAAAGATAAATGCAATTGAATGTTTACCATATTATTTACAGTAACAAAAAGCCAGAAACTATGTACCAATCAGTAGGTAGTTGTTTTTATGAATATGGACTATTGTGAAACCATTGAATTTATCGTCTAATTCTTCATTTATGTATACATAAAGGTGTCATATCATTTAAAGCAAATGGGCTACAAAACAGCAAGCATTATTGGCTCCATTTGTATAAAAGAATGTACATGTTTATTTATATATATATAGTGAAATATCTGAAGTGTAAAGTCTTTATTCATGAAAGATAGTATTTATACTTTGGTTCTTTTTTTTAAATGAGAGTATATTTGGAATAAAGCTATTTTCCTGTTGGAAAAACTTACATGCTTAATGTTATATTTTAATACAGCATCTTTTTCAGTGCCTAATTGATAATATCCTCTCTTAAAGTGATACCTCTTATCAGTCATTTTAAAGTGTTCTTACAAATGTAAGAGGATAATATCAATACCAAATATAATTTTCAAAATCTTAGTGTCTCATTCATTTATTTCATATAGTATCAGGATTTGGAAGAAAAGATCCTTTAAACCAACATTGTGATTTTTTGTTTTTTGTTTTGTTTTTAGCCTGAATCTCACACTGTTGCCCAGGCTGGAGTGCAGTGGCGTGATATCAGCTCAATACAACCTCTGCCTCCCAGGTTCAAGTGATTCTCCTGCCTCAGCCTCCCGAGTAGCTGGGATTACAGGTGCCCGACACCATGCCCAGCTAATTTTTTGTAATTTTAATAGAGATGGGGTTTCACTATGTTGGCCAGCCTGGTCTCAAACTCCTGACCTTGTGATCCGCCCGCCTCGGCCTCCCAAAGTTCTGGGATTACAGGCATGAACCACCATGCCTGGCCCGAGTTTTGTTTTGTTTTGTTTTTTGTTTGTTGGTTTTAGTTGTAGACCATTTACTGTGGGATATGAACTCTGTTTTAAACTACGTTTAATGTCTCTCAGATATTATTTCTGGCAAAAGTGAAAAACCAGGGTTGAACACATCCATTATCCAATTAAGGGAGCTGAATATTTCTACTTTGCTTATAGACAGAATTTAAAAAATTACTTCCTATTGAAGTATAACATAGATATAGAAAAATAACGTGATAAATTTAACAGCTCAGTGAATTTTCATAAACTGAACCATCTCAGGCAACCAACATTCAGTTTAAGAAATGTGTTTGCAGGCTGGGCTCTGTGGCTCATGCCTGTAATCCCAGCACTTTGGGAGGCTGAGGTGGGCGGATCACCTGAGGTCGGGAGATCAAGACCAACCTGACCAATACGGAGAAAACCCTGTTTCTGCTAAAAATACAGAATTAGCCAGGCATGGTGGTACATGCCTGTAATCCTAGCTACTCGAGAGGCTGAGACAGGAGACTTGCTCGAACCCGAGAGGCAGAGGTTGCGGTGACACAAGATGGTGTCATTACACTCTAGCCTGGGTAACAAGAGCGAAATTCTGTCTAAAAAAAAAAAAAAAAAAAAAAAAAAGGAAAATAAATAAATGTGTTTCCTAGGTACGGTGGCTCACTGCTGTAATCTCAGGACTTTGGGAAGCCAAGGGAAAAATCACTTGAGCACAGGAGTTCAAGATTAGCTTGGGCAATAAAGCAAGACCTCATCTCTACAAAAATTAAAACACACACACACACACACACACATACACATAATTATATATAAATAATAATATACATATTAATTATAATAATTAGCCAGGCATGATGACTTGTGCCTGCAATCCCAGCTACTTGGAAGGGTGAGGTGGGAGGATCACTTAAGCTTAGAAATTCAAGATTATAATCATGTTCCTGCACTCCACCGTGGGCCACAGAGTGAGACCCTGTCTTTAAGAAAAAAATTTAGTATGACATTGCTAGCACCCAGTAAGAACCCCTTGGGCTTCTTTCTCATTACTGCACATACCAAGAGTAACAATTTTTTGACTTTTAATATCATGATAGGCATGGTGGCTCACGCCTGTAATCCCAGCACTTTGGGAGGCCAGTACAGGCAGATCACCTGAGGTTGGGAGTTTGAGACCAGCCTGACAAACGGGGAGAAACCCCGTCTCTGCTAAAAATTCAAAACTAGCCAGGTGTGGTGGTGTGTGCCTGTAATCCCAGCTACTTGGGAGGCTAAGGCAGGAGAATTGCTTGAACCTGTGAGGTGGAGGTTGCAGTGAGTTGAGATTCCGCCATTGCACTCCAGCCTGGGCAACAAAAGCGAAACTCCGTCTCAAAAAAAAAAAAAAATCATAATAAATTTTGCCTCTTTGTGGCCTTTATATAAATGAAGTCAGTGTTTTCTGGCTCCATTAATTAGTATTGCTCACATTTTTTTTTAAACTGTGTGTAGTACACAATATTTTTAATAAATAATATTGCGTGTAATCACAGTTTACATTTTTAAGGATAAATTTTAAAATTAGAACTGTCATTTTCAGGCATAAATATATTTAAAAATATTTAAAGCAAACCTCTTAATATTTGTTTTTAAAAGTAACTATAAAAGTAAAGAATGGGAATTGTTTTTTGTTTAATTTTTAATTTTTGTGGTTACATAGTGTATTTATGGGATAGATGAGATGTTTTGATGCAGGCATTTGGTGTGTAATAATCACATCATAGAGAATGAAGTATTCATTCCCTCAAGCATTTATCCTTTGTGTTACAAACAATCTAGTTATACTCTTTTATAAAAGTTATTTTAAAACGTACAGTTAAATGATTATTGACTATAGTCACACCGATATGCTGTGTCAAATAATAGTCTTATTTATTCATTCTTTATATATTTTTTTGTATCCATTAACCTTCTCCACCTCCCTGGGATTCTTTAATATAATGTGAAGAAAGTGTGTGGGATTTCTTTAATTTCAAGTGAACATATGTTGGTAGTATATGAGACTGTCAAAGCCAGTTTCCCCTTGGGCAAAATTGTAAGGTCCAGTCCAAAGGAAGAGATAGTTCCCTTTATTCTGAATCAATCAAGTATTGGATGTATGGTGTTCATTTTTAGGTGCCACATGTAAAGAGAGAAATTTACAAACTTAAACACTTCCATCAGAAAATGACCAGAAATAATTGAAACTGTTGAGTCAGGAAGCTGAATATTTTCGTTGAGTTCAAATGTCTGAAAGCCATTGGAAAGAAGAGGAATTAGACTTACTTTGTGATTTTTAGAAAGTGAGACTTGGACCAGTAAGTGAAAGTTGCAGAAAAATATGTTTCACTTGACTCTTAGGAAGAACTTTTTTTTTTTTTTCCAATAAACACATTTTATTATGGGAAATTTAATACAGAAACACTGACTAATTCAAAGTGAAGAATCTAGAGGTATATACCTGTCACTAGAATCATCTTTTACATTTCTTGTCTAATATTTAGAAACAGTCATTTCTGTAGGAGCCCTGGTTCATTTTAATGAGAAACGGTATTTGGAGACCACGGTCTTGAGTGGTAGAGGTGTTCATTGCTAATGGGTTTTTTTATGTTTGTAAGCATTTCATTGGATAGAGAGGTAGATAGACTTCATGATTTTTTGAGACGGAGTCTTGCTCTGTCATCAGGCTGGAGTGCAGTGGCGCAATTTTGGCTCACTGCAGCTTCTGCCTCCTGGGTCCAAGCGATTCTTCCACCTCAGCCTCCCGAGTAGCTGGGACCACAGGCGCATGCCACCATGCTCGGCTAATTTTTGTATTTTTAGTAGAGATGGGGTTTCACCGTGTTGGCCAGGATGGTCTTGATCTCTTGACCTCGTGATCTGCCCGCCTCGGCCTCCCAAAGTGCTGGGATTACAGGCATGAGCCACCATGCGTGGCTCATGTAATTTTAATTCTGTCTTAAAAGTATACCCTTTTACTTCTTTGATTTTATAGCTGTATCTTTTTTTTCTTCCAGTATTTTGATTCCTAGTGATATTCACATGGTTATTTTATGTGTGTAGCTGTTAGTCATCTATCTATCTAAATTCAAAATAACTGAATGTATTACCAGTAATATGCTCCCTGGGTGCAATTCACAACTATTTTTGCTGGGCAAGGTGGCCTTTGCCTGTGAGCCGACTACTCGGAATGCTAAGGTGGGGAAGATTGCTTAAGCCCAGGAGTTCAAGGCTGCAATGAGCTGTACCATTGTACTCCAGCCTGGGTAACAGAGCAAGATCACATCTCTTAAAAAAAAAAAGAGAGAGGGAGAGGTTCTTTGTTTTTATTTTTGTTTTTTGAGATAGAATCTTGCTGTTGCCTAGGCTGGAGTGCAGTGGCATGATCTTGGCTCACTGCAACTTCTGCCTCTCAGGTTCAAGCAATTCTCCTGGCTTAGCCTCCCGAGTAATGCACCAACATGCCCAGCTAATTTTTGTATTTTAGTAGAGATGGGGTTTCACCATGTCCTGACCTCAGTGGAGATGGGGTTTCATCATGTCCTGACCTCAGGTGATCCACCTGTCTTGATCTCTCAGAGTGCTGGGAATACAGGCATGAGCCACTGTACCCAGCAGTATTTGGTGTTTTTTTTGTTTTTGTTTTTGTTTTTTTTTTTTGAGACAGAGTTTCGCTCTGTCAGCCAGGCTGGAGTGCAGTGGCACAATCTTGGCTCACTGCAACTTCCACCTCCCAGGTTCAAGCGAATCTCCTGCCTTAGCCTCCCAAGTAGCTGGGATTACAGGCACCTGCCACCACGTCCAGCTAATTTTGGCACTTTTTTTTTTTTTATTTTTTTATTTTTTTTTTTTTTTTTAGAATAAAAAGAATGAAAGAGAGAAAGGAAGAGGAAGAGATTTTAGAAAAAGAGAGAAAAGGAGAAAGAAAGAAACAGCAAAAGAAAGAAAAAATGAAAGAGAAAGAGGAAGAGATTTTAGA
>CAUYQU010102335.1:0-29005 GCA_963574635.1 Cheracebus regulus | reverse complement strand
CCCCCCCCCCCCCCCCGCCCGCAGGCGCTGACGGCGGGGGGGGGGGGGGGGGGGGGGGGGGGGGGGGGTGGGGTGGGGGGGACGAGAGGGGAGCGGATGGGAGGAGAGGAGAGGGTAGGGGAGAAGAGGGGAGGGGAGGAGAGGAGAGGAGAGGAAGAGAGGGGAGGGGAGGGGAAGGGAGGAAAAAGAGAAGGAGAGAAAGAAACAGAGAGAAAAAGAAAGAAAGAAAAAGAGGAAGGAAGGAAAGAAAGAAAGGGAGAAAGAAATTCACCATTTCTGCACAGCTACTGCAGACTATAGGTGTTTCATCAGAGTAAAGAAACCAACAGCTCTCTGAAAAGCACACATTGTGCTACCTGGAAGCAGGACCTTACCAAGAAAGGTTAAACACATAGCAATTTCAGCTTTAAAGCTAGCCTACTTACTTCTCCATATAAAAATATTTTCAAAACGAAAATATAAATTGCCACAAACAGTTCAGAACTTTCCCGACCATTTGAAGTCTTTAGGTTTAAAGGGAGGCATTATGAACTGTTTGTGATTGCTTCTCCAAAATTTGTAAAGGACTAGAATCCAGAGGCTTCTAATAGATTTCTGACTATTCTCTTTTTGTGTTGTCTAGTAATTCCTTTTTCTTCCCCATCTTCCCACCCTCCTGGCCTTTTTGCTTCCCTTCCTTCCATTTTCTTTTTCTTCCTTCCTTATTCCCTTTTCTAGTGTTTGTTCACCGATAAGGTTATGCTATGACATATATCCTTTTAATTTTTTTAAATAAAAAATATTTTTTGTAATTGTTAAAATTCATTTTGAAAGCGATAAAGTGTTCAGAGAAAATGCAGAATGACTGAAGTTCTCATCTCTGAGACAAGAATGAGGTAAACATGTAAGGCTTGGTTCTGATTGACACACAATCAGTCTTCTTGTGTGTGGAGGCCAAAAAACAAACGTTCCACTACCAAAAACAAACGTGGTCCTCTCTTCTGCCTGGCAGGAGCAGAATGATTGGTTATATAAATTCTTACAACTGTTAACAGGCATTTGGGTTCCAGAATGATGCTGGCTGCAGAGTACAAATTGCTTAATTATTTCACATTGGTACCTGTTTCATGATAGAATTCTGCATAAAATTAGTCACAATTAAACATAACTTCCTAAGCATATTTCCAAATCGTATTTCCTGTCAGATTTGTGTATTGGTTGTCAATTCACGTATGTTCAGGCCATGCATTATCTTAAAGGAGGTAGATTCTGTTTGTAACATCTTCACTTTCCTTGTCACTGGCATCCCCTAAAGTGCCCATGAGAGGCATAGGGATCCCCCACGAGAATCATTACACTTCCAGCAAAACCATATTTAGGAAGGAAATGACAGACCTATTAATGTGAAGACATTAATATTTGAGAATGCTTCTTACGTCATTCTTCCCAAGAATGTGTGCATTTTTGCAATGGTCAATGCTGTCAGCCTCAGGAATGAAAAACTAATGGTTTGATCTTCAGTGTTTATAATGGACCAAGGAAACAGGACTTTAATAAGGTATAGGTTTATGAGGGCCCCCAGAGTCATATCACACAGATGATTGTCTCTATAGAAGGTCAGTTAGGTCTTTGCAATATTTTGGTAATTTACAGCTACATCTGTATGTGCAGTTATATTAAATATATTCACCAATCTGTGTCTTGTTGCTTTGCAGTTAATTGTTCAAGAAACCTTTGTGCACATTTTTGTATTTTATACATTTCATATTTTTACATTCACCAGCACTAAGTAGTGAGTTTTATGGAAATATACTATATATATTTCAGTCATACCACTTTGTTCAGAAAAATTAGGTCATCTTATTTATCTTAGATAGCTCTGAATAACTGAATTTTTCCCAAAAATCTACAGGTCAAAATTTACTATTATGGTCAACATTCAAAAGCTTACCCTTCAGAACCTGAAATAAATTCCCAAAGAGGCACTTTATCATGTTTTAATCAAATGATAGTCTTTGTCGTTTTAGTGTATAAACTCTTATGTGACTACTTTGAAGATGACCAGACTTGCCCGAATGTATAGATCATGATGTGTTTGGTTTTAAAAACTAATCTTATCCCAAAGTATGTCCTCCATTAATTGCTATCTTTTCATCATTTCCTATGCTTGAATGGGACATCACCTGAAGAGCGTTTTACACTAAAAGATCACAAGGACTCCACTCTGTCCCCAGCCCACAATCTCCAGGTCTCCCACTCAAGATACACAATTGTATTTAGTTCCTCACATGCCTCTGAAGCCGCCAGCCCGGCACTTATTGCTGGACCATTAAAAACCATTAATCTACATCATTGCCCAAGTTCAGAAACTCATAGCAACCCGACTTCCTCATCCACTTTCTATTAACTAGATCGTATTTATTTTACAATGTAAGTATCTCACTGTTTTATTACTAGAATTAGCATGAATGTTTCACCACTTAAAGGAATTAAACTCTATTCTAGCATAGTTTTAACACTTAGTAAATATTTGTTGAGTGAATGATGAAATGAGTGAATGAAAGATGTCAGAACAGCTTGTGAAATGCCTCCTTTGCCCCTGGTTTTCCTATATTTCCTATTGCCTTTGGTTACCAATCTACTAGCTCTACCAACGGAAATAATAAAATGAGTTCGACACATGCTGATTTCATTAAATGCACACTGGTTCTTAGAGATTCCCCAGTCTTTCTGCATGAAGTCCATCCATTACTGGTGCTAATTTAGCACAGAATAATTTCTGGAATATTAAACATATTAATACCAACATTTGGAAATGGCATTGCTTTTAGAAAATTGTAACAGCATGTATCATTTTTCAGAATTATAGAAACTCTTGTGTATTTTATTTTGATGGTCACCAGCCTTAGCTAAGGACTATCACTTGTGGATTCTTTGAGTAACTGTAAAGACAATTGACCTGAGGTCAGAATTCTGGAATTCACTTAGAGTAGCCTTGAATAATCCCTGCATTCACATGATTAGGGCTTAGGGTTCACCTTAGCCATTTTTACATGTGGGCTTTCTTACTCCTGAAATAAATATTCTTGCCTTCAATAACTGTTGTGCACTTCAACATATTTTGTATTTTGGACTTTTAAAATGTTACTAATCCTTAATAATAGTTGATACATAGTACTCACTGTGTGGCAAGCATTGCTTTAAGTATTTTATACATACATATTAACTGATTTTTCATTAATCTTCACATATACGCACTATGAGACAGGTACTTCACAAAGACCTCATGAGGTAAGTATAATTGTCACCACTTTACAGGGGAGGAAACCAAGGCACAGAGAAGTTAAGTGATTTTCCCAGGGTCCTGCAGCTCACGGATGTGTGAGTTGAGACATGAACTCAGGCTGCCTGGATCCCATGTTCTTCACCACTATGGCAGACTGCTTCTTCCTCAGCTGTCCTCATTTACATGCCATTTGTCTATGTCTTCTGTTCAGATCTCAGTACTGTAGGAATTAATTGGTGAGTACCTTATGTGTCCATATTAAGTCTGTTACTTACCTGCCCCTTCTTCTATCACTAAAAGAGTTCGTGAATACAAAGATGACGTTACTTTCCCCCTTGTCCCCATATTTTCCTAAGTCTTTTGTCACCAGTCTGTACTATGTAGAAAACACACACACACACACACACACACACACATACACACACTCTTATCAAAAATTGACCATCTTCAACTATTATCTTCAGTTTCCACATTTTCTTCTCTTTTAACCAACTCGTGAGTATGCTATTTTCTAACAAAGAAGGAAACTAAAAGTCTTCTCTGCTGTTCATACTTTTCAACTGTTTATATAATCTTCTATTTTGGCAAAGAGTTTAGCAACTGTTTATGCCTTGCTGGAAAGTCACTGTTACCCTTAGTCAACAGAAGAAGGAACTGTCAAGTGATTGATTTGTGTTCCTCTAAGATTTATCAAAACTGATAGTACGAAGGAGCTCCAGACCTATTGTCAGAATCTCAGAATATTCACCAGTGCTTGCTTTTATTTGTATGTGATTTTAGATGTGCCATTCAGGCTACTTTGCCCAAATATATATATTATATAACATAATATAATAATAATAATAATATATATATAATATATATTATATATATACACACATACATCATCGTGTATGCATATATATTCAAGTGTGTATATATATAGTGTGTATGTGTGTGTGTATATATATATATATATATATAAAATACATTGTATATAAGTTAAGAAATTATGAAGCCTCGTGGGATTTTTACATGCAGACATTTTCAGCGAAAGTGCTTCTTAGGATTGGTTTTTCACGTCGACACATCTCTCCACCTTTGGCGGGGCGTTCTTTACCTCTTGGGTATCTGACTACCCAAATGTATGCAGTTTGGGTCCTACTTAGAACATTTGGCAGTGACCCAGGGAGGTGGCTTTTTACATAAACCTTAGGACACTGCAGAGTTGCATTTTATAACTTTTTAAAAAACCCTCTTATCACAGCCCTTGATATTCATTTTCCTTTAGGATTTCTTGGTAGGAAGGGAGAGCATGCCGCATACAGTACATTGTGGACTCTGTGTATGCACATGGCTTTGTTTCTTGAATAAGAATATAATAATATAGAGGGGAAGGAAAAGGCATATGTTGAGGACTTATTATAGAAAAGTTATTTTCTTTGAACTTTAAAACATCCCTATGTTTTAAAGGGAATAGATATTGCTATCCTTTTTCAGATGGAGAAATTAAAACTTAAATCTTGTTTACAGTCTCACAGCTATTAAGCGACAGTTAGTATTCAAATACAGGCCTTTTTAATGTCATTGCTTTTTTCTTCTCAGATTATTGATGAGAGGTGTGTGTGTGTGTGTGTGTGTGTGTATGTGTGTGTGTTTATAAAATGCTTACAAAGTTTGCATTGGCAAACATCTATTATGGAGGACTCATAAATCCCAACTCCTTGTGCTGGTCACCATTTGGGTATTGACATGATTAAGTCTAGGTCACTAATTGAAGATCATTTACCGTAGATAACTGTTTAGAATGGTTTATTGGCAGCCAACACTATACTAATATTTTAATAACATTTTCTTATTTAATGCTCACAATCATCCTAAAAGTAGGTATTCCTATTTTATAAATGATGAAAATGAGTCTTAGGAGATTAAGTTACACTGTCACTTAGCAAGTAAGTGGAGAAAACAAGATTTGAACCTAAACTGCCTGAGTCTAAAGCCTGTATGTCTTACCACTTTGCTTTTCTGAATAGAAGTTAGGAGATTAAAAACTTTGCTTTCAACTGTAATATGGAACAGAGCAAATTTTACAAATGATTTTTGATATCTTTCTTTGTAGGTTTTTTCATCTCTGCCACAATGTGACGATAACACAAAATAATACATGTAAATATCTAACATTGGTAGGATTTTTTAACCTAAGTACTCTGCAAACACATGCCATTTAAAATAACCACAACTGTTAATTTCTTGGGAAAGAGCACAATGAAGCTAAATTATGTGCTGTGTAAAACTTGGCTTTATGTACTATGAACTTCAGATCCTATTGGTTAATACAAATTATGGCCACCTACTAACCTTTATGAAGTTTTCACTTGCGCTCATATTAACATGAGAACTTTAGAGAGGGTTTGGACTGTTCTGTAGGCTTAGAAAGGCAGCAGGACTACTTTGTCTGCTAAAAGTATTTATTTTTAACCTATATTATCATCTCATGTAAAAAAGAATCATTTTTTGTATAAAATCAGTATACTTGTGCTACTTTCCTTTTGAGTATTATTTTATCAGTAACTCAGTTTTCTTTCTGTAGAAAAACTGTTCACCCAGGTTAAACTTTACAAGACACGATGTCCCTGAGGGGCCGTGCACAGGGTGGCTTTAGTTGGCAGCCCCTACGCTCACGGGTCTCCCATGATTTCCCTGGTTAGCTTAGCCCTCTTCTGCTCCAGCACAGGATGTCTGCCATTTCATTGCACATCATCTTTTGTGTGTTGCAGGCATCTCCAACACAACACATCCCAAACTGAACATGGGTTTCCTGCCATCCTCTTAGGTTGATCTCTCCAATGCCATCCTCCTCCATGGCATCACCTTCTCTGTCCTGGATTACTAAACCAGCATCATAGCTGGCCACTTAACTATGTCACTGCCCGATGGAAGGCATTCTTCACACAGTGACTAGTGTGTAATTTCCAAAATCACATGAGATCCAGCCCTGAATTAACTCCAAACTCTCCAGTGTCTTTCCTTAGGATAAAGTCCACTGACTTCACTGTGATTTATAAGATATTCTCTGATCTGCCCCTCAATGAGCTCTTGAGAGCCATAGAAGCTTTTCTCCCTCTTCCCTGTTGCTCTCCAGCTAGTCTGTGCTTCTTTCGATTACTTGGATGTGACTGCTCACTCATGCCCGTGCCTTCAACACCACTTGGTTCCCTGCCCTGGCCACCGTCTTCCTTGTCATTCAATCAGGGTAGCTTTCCTCACCATGGACCAGGTGAAGTTCCCTCACCATGCTTTAGAGCAGTTGATAATTTAGTGTCTGTTTTCCTTGAAAGAGTGAAATTCTGTGTGGGCAGGTCACATGTATGAGTGAACCATATGGGAAGGCAGTATGTTCACACTATTTGTGTATTTTGTATTAAACATGCATATGTATTTGTAGACAACTTAATTACAAATGATTCACTGAGTATATGAAATGTGGAAATGGTCAAATATATCACCAGTCTCAAAAATATTTGTTATGAGCCTACTAAATACTAGAGAGAAGAACTAATGCATTCATTCAAGAAATAGTACATGTCTCTGCTATGCCTGGCACTGTGCTAGATATGAGAGCTATAAGGCACAATCCATGTCTTCAAAGTTTTAGACAATTTAGTTTGGAAGGCAGGACATAGACACAGAGAGCTATGATCATGTAGATCAATTTCGTATAGAGATACTTAGTCTAAGAATTTATCCTTGCTGGTTAGGTACTTAGATAAGAACTGCTTTGAATGTAAATTTACTAGTTCTGGCTTCCTTTTCTCTCCCTTTTCTCCTTCCCCACACCCTCTTTTCTGAACAGAAATATAAGATTTATTTAATTTAGTTCATTTGGCTTCCTGACAGCAGAAAGTCATCAGGGTAATCACCATAAAAGGACTTTGTTTTATTTTTTAATCACCCAGCACATTTTTATTGTCAGAATAGTTACTAATCATTCATTTTTATTTACTCTAGCTTGGGAAGTTTTGCAAAAATCTTGTGACTATTTAGAAAAAAAAATGTTTTAAATTATGAGTTCTATCCTACCCTGCTGACGAGTGAACACACCACAGACTTGAACCTCACGATTCTGTTAGGTTAGGCGTTGAGGAATAGAAAATACCTGCTTTGCCCCTTGCCAGCTGCGGCCTCGTGACCCCAGGACCTCGTCACCTTCTCCGAGACTTTATTCTGCACCAGAACAACAGAGCATGGTTGTATTTTTTTACACTGGATTCAAATTAATTATTCTTTCAATTAATTAATTTATTTATTTGAGACAGTGTCTTGCTCCATCACCCAGGCTGGGGTGCAGTGGTGGAATCTTGGCTCACTGCAACCTCTGCCTCCTGAGTTCAAGTAATTCTTCTGCCTCAGCCTCCTGAGTAGTTGGGATTACAAGTGTACGCCACCATGCCTGGCTAATTTTTGCATTTTTAGTAGAGACAGGGTTTTGCCATCTTGGCCAGGCTGGTCTCGAACTCCTGGCCTCAAGTGATCCATCCATCTCAGCCTTCCAAAGTGCTGGGATTACAGGCGTGAGCCACTGCCACTGCAACCTGCCTAGAATAATTATTTTGAGCAACTGAGATAGAAAACAAAGATAGAGCTGATTAGTTTCCTTAAACTCTTGGGCTCTTTTAAAATAAGGATTATTTTATAGCTTTGTTAAACTAAATTCAAATCGAAGAACATATGTAAGAAAAGAGGTAGGATAAGAATAAACATTAAATAGACTAAAGAATGCTATAACGTAACAGATGAATTCTTTGGGAGCTAATGAAAATGCGTAAAATGCTGAGTTGAGGATTTGAGGATTGAGTGGCTTGGGATTTGAGGGATTTTCATTAGAGTCCAGATTTAGCCCCTGACAAAGTGCCAAGTGTGGTGATCTTCTTCCCCACTTAGAATGTATCTTTTATAATCTCATTCAAATGCCAGTTTGAAAAGCGTCTGTTGGTTATATGGACATTGCGATGGTGAGCACACTTGAACTGGAGTTCTTGCTACTTACAAAGCTCATTAAGAACTCAAATTCATGTTCACTGAGATATCAGTATCATAATCCTAAGGTATAATTAATTTTGTAAGCTTCTAATCTAGATTCTGGTTAGAGTGATTCAAATAATTTCATGATTTGTAACTGGAAGAGGCAGCCATTCTTCTGGCAAGCAACAATTAAATATATATATTTAATTCTTTGTTTATTCTTTAACCCTTTAATTCTTTTTTTAATTTTTTTTTCATTTTGAGACAGAGTCTCGCTCCATCACCCAGGCTGGAGAGCAGTGGTGCAATCTCAGCTCACTGCAACTTCCACCTTGAGTCTTTAAAGTATATGTGCCTCAAGCATATTACATATTATACAAATTTTATTACATATTACATGTTATGTAAATTTTATAAAATTTTAGAAAATTACATATATAATTTTAGGCACATACATGCGAGTACAGTTGAGGAGCTTTTGCTACTAAAAGGATAATAATCTGGAAATTGAATAATGAGTGGTTGTCCTTCCTTTCTCTTGTGATTATAAGTTTTCTTATGAATTAGCTGTTCAGTGCCCTTATCAGCCACCCAGCTGGTGAGGAGAGAAGTATGTCCCCAGTAGGTGTGAGGTGAGAGATGTTTAAGCTGAGGTCAGTAGGCAAAGATTTGGAGCAGTTACATCTAAGATTAAAGGAAATTACTAAGATCACTAAAGGAAGTGAAGATGTGATGCATGACGGCAGCAGAATATTCTTTACCTTTCATGGATTAGAGAGATGTGGGGAAGAAATATTTCCCCTTTAATCATGTTGTCATAAAGGGCAACCATCAGCCTTTTTCTCCACAGCAGTGCCTGAGAGTGAACATCCAGCTGAATGGCCCAGTGTTGCTGCACCAAACCATCACAGTCTCAGGGGGACGTAAGTGCTTGGCAGATATATTACTCCTCTCATTCTCAGACTGAATATTATAAAAGTCAGTGGACATTTGTATTTTAGTAAGTCAGGTACGTTAAGTGGAGAGATAAAATATGAATTGTAAATGGTCACATCAGGGTTAACTTGGTTTGTAAAATATAGTCACCATCTTCTATCAAAATCTGCAGAGCATACCATGAGAAAGAAAAACAAACAGATGAATATGCACTAATTATTTCTCAAGCACTTTGCTTCATTTAAAAAATATTCCCGGCAATGTCAGTTTTATTTATTATCCCCATTTTAGAGATGAGAAGGCTTTCTTCCAGTTGAGTAACATAATTTTGCTTAGGGGAATTCAACTAATAAATCATAATGCAGATCTTGGTTCAGTGTATTGGAAGTCCATCTACATTCTACTCATCCATGCTATATCTCTGAAAGAAAAATTTCTGTCGACTCCCTGCTCTCTCTCTGGAGGCAGACAGGCCCAGTAACCTCTGGCATCTGAATTAATGTGCTAAAGATGTTTAGATTTTTTATAAAACAATATCTGAGGCCAAGCTGAGTCAGAATTGACTGAAAGTTATATAGTTGTTTTTTGCTGCTTTTTGTGAATTTTAGCTCTGGAATAACACCAAAGCCTGTTAATACATAACTGTGGCCTGTGTAAGCTGTAAAGGTCTTTATGTGAAAATTGTGGAGGTGAGCCTATTTTTTGCAGCATGGAAGTTTCTCAAAGCAAATGTCAGGGCTTTGAATACTCATGAATCAAAACACAGACAAAAAAAATTAGATAACTCTTGGAATTCAAACTAAGGCCAGAAAATATTCCCCTTCCTATTCTTCAGCATTTCAAGGATATTATCCTTATATCTATCATTAACTTTAAGTTTTCAGCTGCTCTTTTAGAAAGATTTCAGTTCTTTTTATTTTGTATTCTGGGATGTTATAAAGCAGATATGTTGCATGCTTGCTCCTTGTTTCTGTGGGGAAATTATAATTTTGACACTAGAGGAAAAGAAGTGCTATGTGATTCTAAATTTCTTTCAGTAAGTTATAATTTTTTCCTGCACTTTATGTGATGTTTTCTGGGCTACACCCAGTTCTAGGTTTGATACTAAAAGTTTGGATAGCCAATTTTTTTGCCTCTTCTTCTTTCTAGATTCTGTCTGGTCTGGTAGAGACCCAGAGAAAACAGGGAAAGTTGAAGCTTTAACTTCATTATTGATGGATATTGGCATCTCCCAAAATACAGGTCTTTTGGGTAAAGCTGAATTTGAAAGCATGGCTGGTTAAGGAATCTGGGCTCCTACCGGCTCCTCAAGCCTCTACCTTCTCATGCTTGTAGAGAAGGTGGAGCCATGTCCTCTTTTTTTAAATTATCATACTTCAAGTTCTGGGGTACATGTACAGAATGTGCAGGTTTGTTAACGCAGGTATACATCTGCCATGGTGGTTTGCTGCATCCATCACCCCATCATCTACATTAGGTATTTCTCCTAATGCTGTCCCTCCCCTGACCCCTACCCCCTACTATCCCTGCCCTATTCCCCCACCCACCGACAGGCCCCGGTGTGTGATGTTCCCCTCCTGTGTCCATGTGTTCTTATTGTTCAACACCCACTTATGAGTGACAGCATGTGGTATTTACTTTTCTGTTCTTGTGTCAGTTTGCTGAGAATGATGGCTGGCCACGTCCTCTTCCCTGAACCGGGAGAGAGTTGACTTCAACTGTACCTCACACATTATGTCACAGGATGATCAGAAATCAGAGTGTGGTGAGCCTCCTGGCCACCCTCTGGCAAGCAGGCCCCCGGCCTCATCTCCATGTGCTGTACAGAGCAGTGAGGTAGGTGCTCGTGACTTCTTCCAGATCCATGATACTTGCCACAGAGAGACAGTGACATGCGGCTTGCTTCTCATTGAAGGGACCAACTCAGCCCTCCTTCCTGTAGTAATAACAAAGTCCCATAGAGGCCAGCGTCTCACCAGTCATTTACTGCAGCTTCTTTGCTTTTGATAGAAAATACAGTGACAAGAGAGACATAAGGTAGATGGAGTCCTCCCCTCTCCCTTTGCCTTTCCCTCCCAAAGACACCAGAAAGAACTTTTCTTCTCATCGAGAATTTTATTCATTTATAAGCTGAGGCAAGAACATGAGGAAGCAGAGGGTTGCCCATGCAGTATAAGGAGGAATTTTAAGCCAACTGGACAATGAAATAAGAGTGCAGTTGACAGAACTGATCTGTAGACACTTAATAATCTTTATTTAATTTTTCTGAGTATCTGCCTGTCTCTCTGTCCCATACTTCTTCCTTTCTCAAGTTGTCTTAACTCCTAAGCAACAAGTCATTTTTCCAGGGCTTAATTCAGGAAGTATAGTCACCATCGCAAACGTGTATTTTGGCCAAGAGAAACATTTCCTGAGACTTAAATCTAAAGAAACTTTCTCATTTGCTAAGCAACAAAAGAAGCTTCATATTGACTTAAATTTTACAGATCTTATTTAACCAATGTGGTTTTCTCACACATGCTAATTATACTTTTATTAGACCAGTAAACAAACTTATGCATTCTGATTTTGTTTTCTTTTAAAGTTACTGAAGTACAGAGCTCTCTAAAATTTGAATTTTAAACGTTTGATCCGACCAATAGATGAACTACACATCACTCTGCTCTCTTAATTCAAAGCATGTCACATCTTTTAAATTCCATGCAAATACTGCATAAAAACTTTTGAATACATTATGCCATTTTCTAATTTTAAACAAACTTGATTTAAGCATGTATGCAGATTGTTTCATTTGCTAGCTAGAATACCAACCCCTGCAGCTCTCAGTGAGTAGACAAGCCTAGAGACAGTATTTATGAAACTATCATTTAGAATATTGATCAGCCTCCACATGATTCTGTCGAATGTGGGTTCTATTAGAGATGAGGTAATGCATCTGAAAGTGCCTCTTTGTATGGGGGTATTTTTATTTTGTTAACAAAGAATTCGTGGATCCTCAGGACATAGCACAGTGCATGGCATGCAGGCGACCCTTCACAAATAACTGTGGACTCACTGAATGTTCATTAATTCAATGTATGGCCATAATCAAGCTCTTCATAGAAAAGTTCAGTTCTCCTTTTCATTTCACATTTTCAGATGTCCTGTTGCAATGATTCTGTACACAATCATCTTCCTCCTGTGAACAAAAGATGATTTTGAAAATGAAAAGAAAATGAAAGATCAGTGAGGCACTTGGAAAAATATTTTTAACTGTCTTATGCCCCAGTGTCCTGCTGCTCTGTGACAAAAGAACCAAAATGCCACTAGGCCAGGTGCACAGGATCCAGAAAATGCTCCTAATACCAGTTACAACTTGTGTTTCTGTGGAGCATTACCATCTACAAAATACTGCATAGACTTTGAATACGTACAGCAGTGGAATGAATAGAAATGCACGTACATGTTTCTCAAATGCCCAGTCCACTTTATAGAAAAGAAAATTGTTTGTTAAATCCACCATAGACCTGCAGGTGTTAGAAGAAAGCAAAACTGTTCTAATGAGTTATTGAAGCATTTTTTTTTTTTTTGAGGCACAATCTCTCTCTGTCACCCAAGCTGGAGTGTGTGGTGCAATCCCAGTTCATTGCAACCTCTGCTTCCCAGGTTCAAGCAATTCTCCTGCCTCAGCCTTCCGAGTAGTTGGGATTACAGGTGCACGCCACCATGCCCAGCTAATTTTTCTATTTTTAGTAGTGATAGGGTTTCACCATGCCGGACAGGCTGGTCTCCAACTCCTGACCTCAAGTGATCTGCCCTCTATCTGCCTCCCAAAGTGTTGGGATTACAGGCATGAGCCACCGCGCCCAGCATGAAGCATCACTTTAAATGAGAACTGGAAAAACATTAATTCTCATGAATAGTTAATGTACTGATTTCAATGTGAAACCAAATTTATTATCTGCTAAATCACTCAACTGAGTGAAAATAGCCTCCTATCCGTGTAGACATCTTTCTGCCAAAGAAAATTTAAGGTACTAATTGCAAGCACTCTTCATGGGGAAGTAAAATCACATATTAGTGCATGGAAATTACATAAAACTATGTGTATATATAGTTTCATATATATATATATAGTTTTATGTAATTTTCATGCATATATAAAACTATATATATAGTTTTATGTAATTTTCATGCACTAATATGTGAATTTTTTCATGAACAGTGCTTGCTTGCAATTAACACTATATATATTTATGTAATTTCCATGCATATATATAAAAAACTATATATATATCGTTTTATGTAATTTCCATGCACTAATATGTGAATTTCTTTTTCATGAACAGTGCTTGCAATTAGCACCTTAAATTATCTTTGGCAGAAAGATGTCTACACAGGTAGGAGGCTGTTTATAGCTTTATATATATATGTTTTTTTATATATATAGTTATATATATATGTATATATATATAAATATGTCTGACTATGCATCTGAAGGACTTGTAAGTTCACAATACACACATGATTTTAGAAACAAGATTATATATATTTAAATGCCATAAGATGACTTGATAAATGTAAGTGATGAATCTAAGTACTTTTATTTTTTATTTAAAAACCCACATTTTTAACATCATTAATTTTTAAAACCTTATTTTTTTTGTATATCTATGAAGTGTATTATAATGTTTGAATGTAGATGGTCTTGTACCTAAAATTGTGGACGTGATGGACCCACAGGACTCAAGGTCACCTTCATAGATCATCTAATCTGTCTGTCTCCTTTTTTCTCATCATCCCTCAGGAGTCCAAAATAGTGGATTTGCCCTAGGAATCCATAGCTACTCCTGGTGTGGAGTAAGTGATGAATATTTGTTGATGAAATGACTGAATTTCTTTCCCTCATACTTTCCCTTCAATTTATTCAGTGATTTAAATCAACCATTAAAAGTATGTTAAATTCCCATTATATCTCTGGGTATATAAAGGCCAGTAAGATATGATTCCTGTCCTGAAAGACTTTATAGTCTAACAGAAGGAGAGGACAAATATACAAAGGATAATACATCTTATAGGTAGAAAACAAGTACATTTGAGAACCAAAGGAAAGATAGCCAGTTTTCCTGGAGATAGATAAATCCCTAAGAAGATTGTTTTAACCATTTTTGTTAAGATCAAATTTCATAATTGTTTAAAAAGTCTTTATAAATAAAAAAAATTAGAGATTAAAAATTTCCCCTATCCCTTTTCTAGGTTCTCTTACCCTTTCTTCAGGAAATTCTTTATATTTTATCCCGATTCTTCATGATGCCTTTTAAACTTGAGTTCCTTCGTTTCTCCAGGGAAGATAGAAAACATCTGATTGGTATCCCTTATTTAGCAGTCTGAATTTTTGGCAGGCTGAATTGCTGGATCAAAACCAAAAAGATTAACTATAACAAGAATAAACATAAAACCCTATATTTAAATTTAAAATGTTATCATATAGATAAAACACAAGAGAAGTACTGATTTTTATGGAAAAAAAAAGAAGGTCTGAGGATTTTAGGTGGCTACAAACTCAAATATAATCCCACTGTAGGATATGGCTGTTGAAAACCTAGCACAGTCTCTGGATCTCACTTGGCATTCATGGGAACAGTCTCCACATCATAAGTGTTAATGCTCATTATGCTGGGTGCTGGTGAGAACACATGGGAAATGGAATGGGTTCTGTATGTTACATTGAAAGTTATGGAAAGCTGCGTATGAGGAAGATATTTGAATACATATCTCTAGCCCTGGCCTTCTCATTATCCTCAGTGTTGACCAATGGCTGTGCACCTTTCTCATTGTCATTGGTGACAATTCCCCTTCTCTAAAATTGCACTGGTCTTCCTTCCTTCCTCCGGACGAGTTTCTCTCCTGTAACACACACTTCCATGACTAGTGTTGGTACTCACTCCACCTATATGGAAGACTCTGGTTTACTTTACATCTCCTTCACCTTTGCCTCTGCTTTTCTGACATTTCCTGGCACAGGGACAGGATGGACATACTTCATTGTCTTGCCTGTTCCTGGAATCACCCCATGCTTTTGTCGCTTGTGTTCAGTTCACATTTTTAAAACCCACATTTTTAAATATCATTGAATTTTATTAATATTATTAAATATTGTTATTAGGATAATATTTTCAAGGTTCATTCACATTGTAGCATATATCAGAAAAAAATCTGTTCACACCATCTCAATGTGCTAGAGCAATGACTTCAATTGACGGCTTGGGAAGTGTTATTTCTGTTAACTTTAAAGTCAAGGCTATAACAAAATTTGCACTATGCACGCAGTTTTTTCTTGGGGGCAAAAAAAAAGACACAAGATTACTCTGAACTAAGATTCTGAACTGGCGTTTGAATAAATACTGAAGTAAATGGATGGGCTGTCAGCTGAAGTTCAGAATAACTGAGTCCCTAACAAGCATGTTATTGGGCCCGTGTCTGAGAATGCAGTGCAGTAACACAGTTATGAAGTTTTATCTAAGTAGCTGAAACCTGCTACAAATTTTATGTCCTGAAAAATGATAGCACTTTGTTTATTTTCATAAGGAAGAAGAGTGTCATTTCTATGTCCTCAAGAGAAAAAGTAACAAGTAACATGGGAGACGTTTCCTTGGCTTAGGCCCAGGAAGTAGAAGTTTCGAAGCCTTGATTGGCAGGGCCTTTGATTGTTGGTTACTCTTAAGCCCTAGATCCCTGAACTAGAGCTCTGAGCTGGCAGAACAAACGGTCTCGTGTTTCCAGAGTTCCAGTCTTTTATTTTCTCTCTGGCGAGGTAGATTGCTTTCTGTAAGAGGAGCCTATTCATTTGAATTAGGCCTTCTCACCATGTCTTCATTAAAAATAGAGTCCCTGTTACATGACATCCATGCATAGTCTCATGTCCTAGACATTATAATGGTATAACTATATTTAAAATTGAATTTTACTCTCAGAAATCTTCATTGCAGTAAAGAGATTTTTGCTTTGTCCCTCAAAAATAGAACTAGTCTGAAAACTTGTGACTTTATATTTTTTTTATTTAAAATGTACAGTTTAATGGTGTTTAACGTAACAAAGTTTTGCAACTATTACAATTAATTTTGGTTCATCTTCATTACCCTGAAAAAAACCTCATGCCTATTAGTAGCCACAACATTCTCCCCATCTCCCCAGCCTTAAGCAACCACTAATTTATTTTCTGACTCTATAGACATCCTATTTTTGAAACGTTATAATAGGTGGCATTACACAATATTCCAAAAGACCATTTTATTTCATGGTCTTTGGTGAGTGTCTTCTATAAGTTAGTATAATATTTTCATTGTTCATTCATGTTGTAGCATATATCAGTACTTCATTTTTTTATATCACCAAATAATATTCCATTGCATGGATATACCACATTTCATTTATCCGTTCATCAGTTGGTGGGCATTTGGATTGTTTCCACTGTGGGGCATTATGAATAACAGCTCTATGAGCATTCATGTACAAGTTTTTGTTTAGGTACGTGTTTTCATTTCTGTGGGTTCCACTGCATAGTTTTATGCTTAATCAGGCATTGCTCTCTGTGGTTTCACACTGATTCTTTTTTGTTGAACTCATGATCTCCCACTTCACCCCAGATCTGCTCTTCCTCCTATGCACACTTCAGACTCCAACACCTATGCTGTTGCACAAGCCAGAAACTCACACATCATCCTTTGCATCTTCCTCCGGTCCTCATCCTCAACCCTTCTGCAGCCCATGTCTAGTCCAGTTGCAACTCAAATAGAAGCATTCCCTGGAGAAGCTTTGCAGATCAAATCAATCAGGTCATCAATTCTTTATGTACTTTACCCCTCTGTTTATGTTTATGGAATTATTTGATTAGTATCTGTTTGCTCACTATTTGACCTTATACTTTTTTAAGCATGATGTAATATACCATGACTGACCTTAAAACCAAAATTTTACTCTTCACCTAGAGTAGCCCTTCCCATTTTTTCCTCATCAGTGACTGTCAGCTTTTATGGTGGTGGTCCATTTTGTTTTGTTTTTGTTTTTTAATTGATCTTCAGTCTGATACCTGAGGCCCTGATTTCTTTAGTTTCCACTATCTTTTTAATAATTGGATTCATTTGATTTATTTCTTATGTTAAACCATTTCTTTAAAAAAAAAACTCAAATATTTCATTTGGCTGAGATCAATTCTGTGATCTGTTTGCTAGGCTGTTGTCATTCAATATTTGGTTCACACCACTAGAAAAGTAAAGATGAACTATGGCAATGAATAGCAGAACTGAGTAGTTCAATATGGTAGCATTTCTCAACTTGAGGATACAGCATCAGGCTCTACAGGAACTACCAGGTTAAACAATGTATCCACTGATAGAGATCTTCATTCAGGCCCAAGGAGAGCAGAAGTCATTAGCATAGCTGACATATCACCACAGCTGATTGCAAGCTTGTTCAAGAGCAATTCTTAGCACCTATAACTCTTACTCAAAATCATTGCCATTACATTATAAATAAATCTTTAGAATGGTAATTAAACCCTGATGTTCAAATCCACTGCTAAGCAAGTTCATCATTTACTGTTCTGTATAATCTCTTTAATTGTGCTCTTAGGTATTTTTCATGTTATTAATATCTTTTTCCTCTCTTTTAAGCTGTATTAATAATTGCCATCAAACATGTAATACATCAGAAAGTCTTATAAAAAGTATAAGCAGGTATCCTTTTTTCTCCCTTTTCGTGTCTAAATTATTTTGCTAGGCTTAAATTATTTCCGTATTCTGTGTTATGACACAATTTACTGTTTTTAGTTTTAACACTTGGAAATCTAAAGTGAAGTACTCTTTATTGACTTGTTTGATTTACCAGTAAGAGAACAAAATTGCATTTTTAAAGCCAGACAAATTTGATAAGCATAGGTGTACTACTTGGGAGTCTGTTGACTTTTGTTAGGGAGCTAAAAGTGGCAGCAACAAAGCTTTTCCCCAAATGGGTTTAATTTCTGTATGTGGTATGTATTACAAGATGCATTGGCAAAGAACACATTTTGCAAGATGTTTGTGTTTACAAAAAGCATTGTTCATATCCGTACAACAATATCCTTATTGTGAATGTAGCTGTGGTATTGTTGCACTGGTATATAGGTTCTAGTCTAAAACCTGTAAATTTATTGTCACAGAATCAATTTGTCACTGGTGAAAAGGCTCGTTTTAGTTCAAACTCTGCTGTAAGACTGTCTTCACTATCTCAAACTTTTGAGGTGTTTCGAGAAAGTACAATTTCAGATACATTTGGGGTCATTTCACAGTTTGATCACTCACTATTTCATTTTTAATAGCTAAAATTCAAGTGGCATGCAGAAAAGTTCTAGAATATATGGTGAAAAGAAAGTCTTTTAAGAAAGGTAATTAGTTGACCCTTCATACCCCTGGGTTCTGCATTCATGGATATCAAAAATCTTCAGAAAAAAAAATTGTGTCTGGGTCAGGTGTGGTGGCTCATGCCTGTAATTCCAGTATTTTGGGAAGCCGAGGCGGGTGGATCACCTGAGGTCAGGAGTTCAAGATCAGCCTGATCAACATGGAGAAACCCCATCTCTACTAAAAATACAAAATTACCTGGGCATGGTAACAGGGGCACCTATAATCCCAGCTACTCAGGAGGCTGAGGCAAGAGAATTGCTTGAACTCAGGAGGCAGAGATTGAGATGAGCCGAGATCGTGCCATTGCACTCCGGCCTGGGTGACAAGAGCAAAACTCCATCTCAAAATATATATATATATATATATATATATATATATATATATATATATATATAGTGTCTGTACTGAACAAGCACAGACGTTTTCTGTCATTATTCCCTAAACAATACAGCAAAACAACTATTTGCATAGCATTTACACTGCATTAGGTGTTGTAGTTAATCTAGAGATGACTTACAATAAACAGGAAGATGTGTGTAGGTTATATGCAAATATACCATTTTCTATCATGGACTTGAGTCTCCCCACGTTTCAGTATCTTCAGGTGGTCCTGGAACCCATCTCCTGCAGATACCAAGGGATGACTGTAGTATTATTTTGAGTGACTGAAACAAGAGTGTGTTTTCAAAATATTTTCCATGACTTAAGATGTTGACATATTCAACTAGATCTCTACTTTTTAAGTTATTTATCTATGCTTTATTTTTATAAAGCACAAAATCCTTGGATTTACTTAAGTATTTGGAAACGATGTATTTCCAGGATGTTTGCTTACTTTCCTTGTGTTCTAACAGCATTTTCTGACTTCTCTTTCAATTATCCAATTTGTGAAGCCTGAGAGATTTGTACGTAATCTTGGGACTATATTCAGTATTTATTCATTTAGGTGGAAGAGATTAGAATTTCTTTAGACAAACAAGTCTGACTTACTTAAACCATTTCACTCTAAAATGGTACATTTGCTCCAGTGTTGTTGAAATTTGGATTGTGTACCACGGGGATATATTCTGATTTAAACATCAATGGCAAAACATAGCTCCCTTTCTCTATTTTATTATTTAATTTTCCAGATAGTTCCATTATTATGAATACTGTTATACCAGTACTTTTTACTATATATTGTTATTTTTAAAAGATAGAACTTTGCCTAAATCATATAATGTCTTTACACTAGGAATCAGTGTTATTTCATGCTTCTCATTTTTAATCAAAGCAAACAAAATCCACTTTTAAGTATATTAAGGTAAACCTGGATGCGTTTATAAAATTGAAAGTTCATGCAATTTTGTACCTAATGCTTGCTCCATATCTCTTTCATTAGAACCTTTGAGGTCTCACAAAAATAAATCAACATTGAGATAACCTCTCTAAGGCTGCCTGCTTTTTCATTCTTTAAAACTAGTAATTTTCCATCTCTGACTCTTTCCATGAAAGGCATTTACAGCTCCTGGGACATTTCAGCTGTTGACACTTTAGAAACCTCCAACTCTGTGTAGGTGTTTTGAAGTAAATTTGAAACATGGAGGTGGAAGAAAAGCCATATGTCCCTAAAAGTTTTATTTAATGTTTTTAAGTGGAAGGAGAGCTACAAATACAAAAGGGGAGGCTGTCAGCAGCTTCTATGAGGAGCAGAGTCGCTAAGAAGAGAAACAAAGTGAAGCCTCTATTATTTAAAAAATTCTTCGCAAAAAGAATGAATCGTTGTTTAACTCTTTGAAGAATAGGACAGGTTTTAAAAGTAGCAACAGAACTATGACGTTTCTTTGCGATGGATCAAAATGTATTTCAAAGATAAGTGTATACCTGACGAATTTTAATTAATAAATTAATTGATTAGTTTTAGATCAGAGAATGGACTCTAGTTTCAATCATTATGCTTTGATAAGGACACTTTCTTGTAGCAATGTGTATTTCAGTGTCTGGAATGTGAAACACATCCTGAACAAACAGATGCCATCTCTGAGGCCCAGGTGATTTTAAAATGGATTCGTATTTAATGGATAAGGGGGCAGCAAAGCGGCTTTTTCTTTAAGTAGCTGCACATATATACAACTACTATATAATCTCTTCTCACTTTCCCTTTTACCCCGCTTTAATTACAAAAAAACTAAACATTGAAATATTTAAAATGTGAAAATGCTATAAATATTTAAAATACTAAGGTGATTTAGTATGTCTTGACTCTATTTTGGTTTTTTAAAAGAGTTTTTATTTTCCAGTCAACAGCATTCCTCATCTTCTGTAAAAGCCTAATGCTGTTGATGGGATTTTGCTACTGGGTATTCCTGAAGTCAATAAAAAGAGAGAAAGAAAGAATTGTCAAAGCTCTCCTTTCCCCTAAAAAAACTCGGACAGTTTTTTTTTGTTTTTTGTTTTGTTTTGTTTTGTTTTTAAGGAGAAAGGAGAGCTTTGACAAATCTTTCTCTCTGAGAACAGGGGTCTCATGTGCAGTTCAGTGGCATTGTCTGGGGACAAGGCAAGAGCTCAGAGGAAGTTCTAGTGAGACTTGACTTAGACATTCAATTCTCCATCATAAAATTAATTCCTGGGCCTTAAACATGGCACATAGAAAACACAGCCCAGAACCAGGAGCTGTTAAGGCCAGGGGCACACACCAGCGTGCACAGCTCACAAACAACTACCAGGGTGGCGAGGATCTCCCCCCTCCTTTCGCACTTTGTAAGACCCCGGGATCTTGGAAAGGCCTCAGTTATTATTGAGGTTGTTATTGTTCTCTTATTATTATTGTTTAGATTTCCCTGCCAGTCCAGCAGAATGGCTTAAATCTGGATCTATGTTGATTCAGAGCAAACAAGAAGTGTGCTATGCCTTGGCTCACTTGCATCTAAAATGTGCCCTGAGATGAATTCGTACTCATTACATTTATAGTCTTATAAAATTGGTATAATCAAAAGGCTGCTGGATTCAGGCTCAGGAGACCTTGGTTCTAAGCCTGAGCTTGCAACTTGGTCTTAATATAAATGCCTTTATAATTGTATTTTGATTGAAGTGATGTTAAACTGAGTTTGCTTTATCCAAGCCTGAAATTTTAGAGGTTGCTTGATTAAAGGTTCCCAACTAAGAATAAGAAACAAATATGGTTTGAAACAAGTCCCAGATAGCTCAGAGCAGGGACAGTGCCCCCCCTGACTTGTTTGGAGAAGGAGCAGCAAAGGTTTCAGGTTTCTTCAAACTTTCATTTGGCTCCTAAATTTTGAGTGTGTCCAAACTGCTCTGAAATACCAAAGGAGTCCTTGTCTTTTCCCCTTTCCTCTCCCTTTTTTGAAATAGAGAATACTTTTTCCAAATTTGGGAAAACGGGCTGTGAGGTCAAAATGAGGGAGAGTGTGGACTGTGTTCTCTCGAACCCATGCTGCCATCAGACTTGCACAGAGGCCACCATGCATGGACACCTCCCACTCAGCCACCTAAACATTGATGCACCACTCACTCATGTTTTGGCCCTTCCGTAATCTCTTCCTGGCTGCTCCTTCCTATAATATCTTTTCTGGGATCTTATTTCTCCTTTGCATTAAAGAGATCCCTCCCTCAATCCCATCTTCCATTGTAGACATCGCTCCATTCCATTCCTTTCCATCACTAGGAAACTTAAGGGGATAAAGGACCTTTACTTTCTCGACTTCTTTGTCTCCTATTTCTGCTCAGCCAACTGCAACAGAGATTCTCATCATCCAATAAAACAATGACTGTTTCATTGTGAAATACACAGGGAACTTCTCCATCCTTCTCTTGTTGAACTCTCTTCCACAGAGACACTCTTTTCTGCGTGACAGCACTCTCCCTCATAGTTGCTATGACATCTCATCCATTGTCAGTCTTTTTTCCAAGCTCCTGGTGGCTTTTTCTCCACGCTTTGATCCTAAAATGTTAATGTTCTTCAGGGTCACCACTAAATCCTCTGCTTACTGTTTGTTTGTTTGTTTTTCTGACACTATATTTAAGGGTTTCCTATTTTTCCTTTGGCTTTAACTTCTATCCATTTGCTGTTCATACCCATATTTCATCTCCCACCCATACTTCCCACTGAAGGAGTGCAAGACCTGTATTTCATAACTTAGAGTACAGATGCTACCCAACTTGCCACAGGGTTATGTCCTGAAAAACCCATTGTAAATTGAAAATATGATAAGCTAAAAATGCATTTAATACACCTACCTACTGAATATCATAGCTTAGCCTAGTCTACCTTAAAAAGGCTCAGAACACATTAGCCTACAGTTGGGCAAAGTCATCTAACACAAAGCCTATTTTGTAAGAGTGGTGAATAGCTCGTGTAATTATTGAATACCATACTGAAAGTGAAGAACAGAATGATTGCATGGGTACTCAAAGTATGGTTTCTACTGAATACGTATCATTTTCACACTATCCTATTCAAAAAATTGTCTCCGATCATCCTAAGTCAGGGACCGTCTCTATAGACCCACCTGACTGTGCCGCCACCATCACACATAAAATGCACATGCAAGAACCGATTCCTCCCTAAACCTGAACTTTGCTCTTTATTCCCTCTTCTGATTAAAAGCAGCGCCACACAGCAGCAAAAACAAAAATCTCAGTCAACTGTGAATGCTTCCATCTTCTTCACATCAGTTCATGACTTGAGTTTTGTTTAACTCTCAGAAAATCTCCAGTGTCTGCCACATGCTCTCCATTCTCACCTCTACTCTTTCTGCTCAGACCCACATCTTGTATACTGTGGCCACGTCAGTAGTGATGTTGCCGGTTAGTCTCGGTAGGCCATCCCAATGCATTCTCTGCTCTCTTTCATCCTGTATGGTGCCCTGGGAGGCTGACCCTCATGTGGGCTCTTCTGCTTGAGTGAAACTTTGGCCACACTCTGTTTCACCTGCTTGTGCACCTCTCCCAGTGCATGTGAATTTTTAGGCTTTTTACCAGATGGTGTCAGCTAGGCTAATGTCCTGGAAAAGGAATGGAAGCAAGAAAGATGACTTTTGTTCCCAATGGGTGGCTTTTCTCCTCAGAATATACTAAATTGAAAGCAAGTCATGTTTTAATTTTCAGAAAGAAAAGAAGGGTAAAATGATGAGTTACTTTATTGAAGCTTAAGAAATAGGAATTGACTTACATATGTGACAACTTTTAAATATATCAAAGGAGTATTTCCCCCCTCTCCCTCTCTTTCTGCCTCCCTCCCTCCTTCCCTCCCTTCCTGTCTCTGTCCCTCCCTCCCTTTTTTCCCTTTCTTCCTTATTCCCTCTCTCCCTCCCTCCCTCCCTTCTTTCCTTCCTTCCTTTCTTCCTTCCTTCCTTGTTTACTTTCTCATATCATGCATTCTTTCTTTCATTCATTTCTCTCTCTTTTCACTGTGTGTCATTTAACATTGGTCTCTGAACATAGCTGAAATGATAATGTGTTTTCTCCATTACAGTGCAATGAAATCCGTTTGAGATTTTTTAGCCCATTGATTAAAAGTATGTGGGGCAGGGGGAGTAATTTTTAAGCTTAATGATGGAAACCAGGAATCATTTCTCTCATTTGAAATATTATTTGTAGGAATTCAGTGGAGAGGATTATATAACTTCTTAAGTGGATCTTCACATTTCAGGAAATGTATTCATTATCCTAAGGGAGTAAATCCCATACTAGAACATTCATTTCAGACAGTTCCCCTCATCCTCCACTCTCAAATCTTGTGTCTTCCCCAGTTAATTTACTGAGGTCTGTGCTGTTTGGTGATTGATGGGAGGTTTGAAAGAGGCACAGAATGTGAGTGACCATGTTGTGAGTAATGGCAATGTTGAGTTGTTTCCTGATCCATAAAACAAGCAAATAATTTTTTTTGACCTAACTCATCCCCTGTGATGGAAGTGGTTTTTAAGCTGTATTGTCTTAAAGGAAATGTCAATATGCATGAAAATCTGGCAGAGCTTACTGAGTCATAAAATAGAAAATAAATGGGAATGAGGTTAGAGTCAGATAAAGGAAATGCATTTTAGAGAAAATGTGGGCCTATTAGAGTTTTATAGTCTTAATACCCATTAGAAAAAAAAAAAAAGCCTCATGGGTACCAACTGTGTAGCAATGAACAAATTAATTAAGCACTCTGAGCCTTTAGTCTTAATATTTTTGAAAACAGTAGGAAATACTCTGACACACTTTTGTGATGATTAAATAAAAGAGACGATCTGTAAAATATCTCATATAGTAAGTGCTCAACAAAGGGCTATATGGTGGCTCTTGCTCTGCTTCTGCGGCTACTCTTAGAGTTGTTATTTAGACACTTTTGCCCTTTTCAGTGTTTTCTGTTTCTGTGCTCTTTATATAAATTGGAACACTATCCCTTTGTTCACAGTAGTTCAACAGCTGTTTTCCACCACATTAGTCTTCAATTTAAAGCTTCTTTACTGCCTCCTTCTTTCACCTCACAATACCTTTACTTTATAAGTGCCAATAATGTCAATAAATTAATCCTGGTTTTTGGCCATACTTTTAGTAAGAGGAGCCACTTCTGACTTTAAAATTATATTTTTATAATAAAAATTCATTCTAGCAAGAAACCTGGACAATTTTAGATATTGTTAAAGTATCCATTTAAGATTACGATTTGTAGTAAGAAAAGAAAATAACTGGGAGCGTGAAATGTTGAATTCGCATGGGATTTTCACTAGTGCTACAATTTGGTAGGAGAAAATAAATTAACTGTCTGCCCTTTATAGTCCATCTTAAACTCAAGAAAATGAAATAACTGTTAAAATAAGCATTTTAAACAACAAGCAGGTAATAGGTACCTAATACCTATTTGTTTTATTAAGTTCAATGTGCAAATAATTATTTATGAAGCCTGTTGGAAATAGTTCCCATGTAGGGCTAGAAACACTTTACTAAGCATCTATACAAAAGTTTATTTTGTAGCATTATTTGCAGTAATGGTGTAGTGAATGTTCATCTGGCATTGAATTATCAGAAATGTTGTTGCATATGTGTTTATAAACTTTTCAAATTTATACTTATAGTATGGAGAATTCTTTAAAATTTTTTGATTACGTAACACATAACATAACATTTGCCATCTTAACAGTTTCTAAGTGAATAGTTCAGTACTATTATTAAGTACACTGTTGCTCAGTAATGTTATTAAGTATACTTTTGTTGTACAACCACTCCAGACCTTTTTTATGTGGCAAAACTGGTACTCTGTACCCATTAAAATCATTTATCCAATTCCTCCTTCCTCCAGCCTCTGGCAGCCACCATTCTTTCTGTTTTTAAGATTTCGACTGCTCTAGATGCCTCATACATGTGGAATCATACAATATTTGTATTTTAGTGACCAGCTCATTTTCACTTAGCAGAATGTCTCAAGGTTCACCCATGTTGTAATATGTGTCAGTTCCTTACTACAATAAGACAATGTGTGTTTTTTTGGTAAGTATAAAACTTCTTATTTTTTATCTCAAATTTTTGGTAGAGTCCTTCTAATTAAATGCTAAAACATACACAAGTTACCTTTTTGGAATGGATAGATAAAACAAGGATAAACAATAAAGCTATTATTTAAAGAATATCGAAGTTTTTCAGAAGAGGTTCTGTCACCAGTACCATTCAGTGATAGGCAAGGTCACGGATTCTGTGGCATTGAATAAAGCAGACACGTGCTAACTATGGACCACTTATCTACTTGTTCTCACCTGGGCGTGCTGTTCAGTCAGCATCTGGAAGGAAGGTTGCTCTCAAACTAAGTACGAATATATAGTCAAAGCCAAGGAGGTCCAAGTCTCATGGTTTTATAGCCAGGGGCTTCTGTTGTTGTTTTTGCTTTTTCTATCTGGATCTAAAAGGCAACCCTTCCCTTTACCAGAGAAAATACTAAATATTTCATGAAAACTAGCCTTATATGATTCACTCACAGGGTACTTCAAAGGTATTGCTAACCTGACTCATGAGTGCATGGGTGTTAATTTTATTTTTATTTAAAAATACACACATACATACATACATACACATTATGGACAATTTATAGACATGATAAGTTTTACAGTAAAAATTTGTTCTTCATTAAGTTCTATTTGGGTCGAAGGTTATAACTATAATTTTCCTTAGCTTAATCATTTCCTACTCCTAATATTTGAAGATAGTAAATTATGGTCCAAGTTCTATTTCATTTACTTTAGTACTGTTACCAATATTCAGATATGCAGTTAAAGATGAAGTTAGATAACAACCACAAAATAGTAATATAATAGTAAAAGATGAAGAGGATTTATAAAATGTATATTTAAAAAATAAAATACATTTAAAAATATTTCCTTGTGTAAATCATTTTTCTTTGAATTAAACTTCTCATTTTTGTTGTTCTTTGAGATTCAGATGCTTGATTAAACATACTCATGTCTGTGTTTCTCATGTTCCTTAAGTTAAAGGTAGTGATTATTTATACTTTAAGAAGTAAATTTATTAAGTTGGAAATGTAATAAAACTTTAAATGGATTAGAACATTCTTAGCACATCTGGGAAACTCTAGGGTTTTTTTCACATACAGTCTGAAAAAAAGAAAGCTTTCTAAATACAACTTAAGAGTATTGCTGTAATATTTATTCATTTCACTAACTTCATCTCCCTCATTTATACTTCCTGGACTAGATAAATTATTGAGTGTATTCTCACCCTTTTAGTTTATGACTGAAATTATTGAGAAATGGAAAGATTGTCTATAGTATTCCACAACATGTCTAGCAATGTACTTACTTCTCTGAGATTTATATCCAGAACCAAGTGAATCTGCTGGCTCTCTTTGCCCTGTATACTCAGGGTGTTGGGTGGCAACTGCCCTCCCTAATGAAGAGACAGACCCTGAATCTCCAGAGGCAGGAATCACTTTCTGTGGCTTACAAATAATCCAAGAGAAGCAGATCTCGACACAGATGACATCTGAGGCATTCCAGCCTGAGAACTTTTAGGTATTTTCATTGTTCTCTTAATGTAGGGATTTGTAGATATTGCAGATAGTTTTCTTCTGAAGTAGTATAATGGGGAAAAGAAGCATGCCCACAGATATTTCAGAACTTCTATACTTTTTGAAGATTGTTCACTGTATTTCTTGGTTGTTTAATTGCAGAGTAAGTTTTCTCCATTTTATTTTCTTAATCAATGATTAGTCGGGTTCATTTATTTTTATTCATTTATTATTAGTTTTTGCCATGCAAACCAACAACTTTCATGAGTTTATTTTATTGAAGATTTCTTTATTGTCAATCAAACTGCTCTATTCTCTGCAATTTTAATAGAAAAATTTGATTCAGTATTATTTTTATGAGGTAAAGATGAATTATATATTTTACAAAGTCATGTAAGGATTGACTCACACTGATTATTTGCCAGGAAGAGCCGCACAAACTATCCAAGCTTCAATTAGCTAACATTTTAAATACAGTCATGTGCCACATACTGACTTTTTCATCAGTGATAGACAGTGCATATGTTAGTGGCCCCATAAGATTATAATATGGTATTTTTGTTGTATCTTTTATGTGTTTAGATGCACTAATACTAATGATTGTGTTACAGCTGCTTCCAGTATTCAGTACAGTAACATGCTGTACAAGTTAGTAGCCCAGGAACAACAGGCTATACCATATCACCAAGGTGTATAGTAGGCTGAACGATCTAGATTTGCATAAATACATTCTACAATGTTCCCGTAAAGACAAAATCACCTAACAACACATTTCTTAGACTATATCCTCATCATTAAGCAAAGCATGACTGTATAGAAATGTTTAAAAGAATCATGATCATAATATAATGTTTTTGTTTTAAGGAGATTGTGTTTATGTTTGAAAATTGCAGATGTAATTTTAAAAGAATCTGTCCTATTAGAATTACAGTCTGACCATTCTAATTTACAATTATAATCATATCATTCATTTAAAGTTAGAATTTTGAGCAAAAATCTCTGGGTTCTCCATCAAAATATTTACGATAACTTAAGGTTTATGACATTTATTAGGGCAGTTTATTAGCTATATGACAAATTGAGTGCTAATGAAGGTTTTTCATTCAGCCATTTATAACACTTAGAAAGGTTTATCCATATCAATGGTAATAAATATCATTCAGAGTTACTTTAGGTTTCATTTCCAAGGGAGTTCTCCAGGTCTTATCAGGGTTTACCACGGTCAAAACCATCTTCTTTTTTCTTTCTTTTTTTTTTTTTTTTTTTTTTAATTGCATTTTAGGTTTTGGGGTACATGTGAAGAACATACAATATTGTTGCATAGGTACACACGTGGCAGTGTAATTTGTTGCCTTCCTCCCCTTCACCTATATCTGCCATTTCTCC
>CAUYQU010102334.1:0-22308 GCA_963574635.1 Cheracebus regulus | reverse complement strand
TTGCCTATGCCTATGTCCTGAATGGTTTTGCCTAGATTTTCTTCTAGGGTTTTTATGGTGTTAGGTCTTATGTTTAAGTCTTTAATCCATCTGGAGTTAATTTTAGTGTAAGGTGTCAGGTAGGGGTCCAGTTTCTGCTTTCTCCACGTGGCTAGCCAGTTTTCCCAACACCATTTATTAAACAGGGAATCCTTTCCCCATTGCTTATTTTTGTCAGGTTTGTCAAAGATCAGATGGTTGTAGATGTGTGACATTGCCTCCAAGGCCTCTGTTCTGTTCCATTGGTCTATATCTCTGTTTTGGAACCAGTACTATGCTGTTTTGATTACTGGAGCCCTGTAGTATAGTTTGAAGTCAGGTAGCATGATGTCTCCAGCTCTGTTCTTTTTGCTTAGAATTGACTTGGCTATGCAAGCTCTCTTTTGGTTCCATATGAAGTTTAAGGTGGAGTTCACAGAAGTTCACAGTTCTGTGAAGAGGGTCATAGGTAGCTTGATGGGGATAGCATTGAATCTATAAATTACTTTGGGCAGTATGGCCATTTTCACAATATTGATTTTCCCAATCATGAACATGGATTGTTTTTCCATCTGTTTGTGTCCTCTCTTATTTCCTTGAGCAGTGGTTTGTAGTTCTCTTTGAAGAGGTCCTTTATATCCTTTGTGAGTTGTATCCCTAGGTATATCATTCTCTTTATAGCAATTGTGAATGGCAGTTCATTCTTGATTTGGCTCTTTTTTAGTCTGTTATTGGTGTATAGGAATGCTTGTGATTTCTGCACATTGATTTTGTATCCTGAGACTTTGCTGAAGTTGCTTATCAGTTTCGGGAGATTTTGAGCTGAGATGATGGAGTCTTCTAAATATTCAATTATGTCATCTGCAAATGGAGACAATTTTACTTCCTCCTTTCCTAATTGGATACCCTTTGTTACTTTTTCTTGCCTGATTTCTCTGGCTACAACTTCCAATATTATATTGAATAGGAGTGGTGAGAGAGGGCATCCTCATCTAGTGCTAGATTTCAAAGGGAATGCTTCCAGTTTTTGCCCATTCAGTATGATATTGGCTGTGGGTCTGTCATAAATAGCTTTTATTATTTTGAGATACATTCCATCAATACCTAGTTTGTTGAGAATAAAGGGCTGTTGAATTTTGTCAAAGGCCTTCTCTGCATCTATTAAGATAATCATGTGGTTTTTGCCTTTGGTTCTGTTTATGTGGTGGATTACGTTTATAGACTTGCGTATGTTGAACCAGCCTTGCCTCCCTGGGATGAAGCCTACTGAGGATTAAGTGCCTTGAGGTTGCTCTTCTTGAAGAATATCTTTGTGGTGTTCTCTGTATTTCCTGGGCTTGAATATTGGCCTGCCTTGCTAGGTTGGGGAAGTTCTCCTGGATAATATCCTGAAGAATGTTTTCCAGCTTGGATGTATTCTCTCTGTCACATTCAAGTACACCTATCAAACGTAGATTAGGTCTTTTCACATAATCCCATATTTCTTGGAAGCTTTGTTCATTTCTTTTCACTCTTTTTTCTCTAAATTTGCCTTCTCATTTTATTTCATTGAGTTGATCTTTGACCTCTGGTATCCTTTCTTCTGCTTGGTCGATTCAGCTATTGAAACTTGTACATGCTTCATGAAGTTCTCATATTGTGTTTTTCCGCTCCATCAAGTCATTTATATTCTTCTCTAAGCTCTTTATTCTCATTAGCATTTCATCAAACCTTTTTTCAAGGTTCTTAGTTTCTTTGCATTAGGATAGAACATGTTCTTTTAGCTCAGAGAAGTTTGTTGTTACCCACCTTCTGAGGCCTGTTTCTGTCAATTCATCAGTCTTGTTCTCCATCCAGCTTTGTTCCTTTGCTGGTAAGGAGTTGGGATCCCTTGGAGGAGGAGAGGCATTCTGATATTGAGTGTTTTCATCCTTTTTGCGCTGGCTTCTTCCCATCTTTGTGGATTTATCTACCTTTGGTCTTTGTAGTTGGTGACTTTCGGATGGGGTCTCTGATTGGACATCCTTTTTATTGATGATGAAGTTATTTCTTTCTGTTTCTTAGTTTTCCTTCTAACAGTCAGGCCCCTCTGCTGTAGGACTGCTAGAGGTCCACTCCAGACCCTGCTTGCCTGGGGATCACCTGTGGCAGCTGCAGAACAGTAAGGGTTGCTGCAAGTTTCTTTATCTGTTACCTTTGTCCCAGAAGAATACCTGCCAGATGTCAGCCTGAGCTCTCCTTTATGAGGTGTTTCTTTGGATATATGGGGGTCAGGGAGCTGCTTGAGGAGATAGTCTCTCCCTTATAGGAGCTCAAGTGCTGAGCTGTTAGCTTTGTTGTTCTGTTCAGAGCTGCTAGGCAGGTACATTTAAGTCTGCTGCAGCAGAACTCATAACCGCCTTTTTTCACAGGTACTCTGTCCTGGGAAGGTGGGGCTTTATTTATAAGTTCCTGACGTGCTGCTGCCTTTTTTTCAGCAAGGAGGTAGCCTAGTCACAGTCTGCCAGCAGAGGCATTGCTGAGCTGCTGTAGGCTCTGCCCAGCTGCTGTGTGAACTCCCTTGTGGTTTTGTTTATGGAGATATTGTTAGAACTGCCTCGGTAATGGCAGACTGCCTCAGTAATGGCGGACTGCCTCAGTAGAGGCAGACCACCTCGGTAGTGATGGACTGGGTCGGTAATGGCGGATGCCCTTCCACCCACAGAGCTGGACCATCAAGCGTCCAGCTGCACTTGCTGCAAAACTCTCAATCCAGAGCATTTCAGATTGCCGGTCTTTGTGGGAATGGAACCCGCTGAGTCAAATCACCTGACTCCCTGTTTCAGCCCCTTTTTTCCATTTAATGGGCGGCTTTGTCTCCCAGGCATTCCAGGCACCAGTTGAAATGGCCACCCAGATTTCTGTGAGTTTTTGAGTAGAGACCTGCTGCATTGGCTGAAACAGCCATGCTGGAAACTCGTGGCACTTTTCAGGCCAGGAATCTCCTGGCCTGTGGGCAGTATTAACTCATTTGGAAATGTGGTGATCACTCACCCTCTGTGTTGTTCTTTCTGGGAACTGCACTCCAGAGCTGCTCCTATTTGGGCATCTTGGATCCACCTCCCGACCACTGAAATATTTTGAGTGGCAATGCAGCCTAGCAGGATTTGGAGCCAGAGAACCTGGGATTATGTTCTGGCTCCAGCCTTAACCAATTGAGTGACAGAGGTCAAGTCCCCTCACCTTTCAGAGCTTCAGGTTCTTCATGTGTAGAATGAGAAGATGAAAATAGTCACCTCAGAATCTTGTCCTGGGGACTGAGTGGTCACATTTATGTAAGAACACAGTGATGGGAGCTTCACAGTCACATCATTGGGGATGTGTGTTCTGCCACCTGCCAACATCTGGCTTGGCTTCCTAATGGAAGCAACCCATGTGTCCTTTTATAAAATTGCCCCCTCTAGATACTTTGGGGTCATCCTAAGGCTTAAGTTAACCATTGTTTGGCTAAATAAGCTAGTGAAATACCGTATCAATTCAAGTCAGCTCAAATCAAGTTTTCTCTGAACTGTCCATATTTCCATGGTCCTTATTTCCAAAAATCTCAAAGCCTTCTGCCAGGATTGGTACACACTAACCTCTAAGGAAATCAAACAAGGAAACATGTAGCTCTTTTCGTGACTGGATCTGTGAAAATTGTCCACCAGTTCTTTTAGGTGAGAACAAGTCATATGGCCTCATCACAGTGTAACATTTTTCTAAGAGTTGGAAGAAACCTTAGAGATTGCTCAGACTGGAAGTCACAAGTGGGCAGTTTTGACCTGCCATTGTGTTTGGATGCAGACAACTCAGTTTTATCCAGTCATGTTTGAATTATTTTTAATCCCACCTGTTAATAATGGAAGATATCCTACAAAAATCCAGATTTCCAGCTTTGATCGAAACATCTGAGCATGGTCAACAGTAGCATGAATTTCAGCAGGGCATCAGTTGGCTGGAGCTGAGTAGGGAACGGCTGCTCCCTTTATATGGCATAGACTGTCTCTCCCATTTCTTCCTGGCCCCTATGCATGTCTAATCCTATCTCCATTTGCGTGCTTTGTGCTTCTCAAATTTTACTGTGTACATAGCTGTCACGGAGATCTTGTTAAAATACAGATTCTGGTTCAGTGAATCTTGAGAGCCTGTATTTCTAACAAGGTGATACAGATGCTGCTCTACCGTGGAACAGCCCTTTGGATGCAGCAGCTGAAGCTCAGAGATGCAAAGGAGCTTGTCCAAGGTCACATGCTGTGTTCCACAAAGACTAGAGACTAGAACCCAAGTCTCTTGGGTCCAAACCCCATGTGCCACCTGCCCTATTATTAATCCCCTTAGCTTAATAAACAGAGAATAGGAGAATCAAACAGGAACGTGGCTGGGGCATAATTTGTAAACAGGGTAATTTTTAAAAATTCTTTACCAAGGAACTTGACTGATAAGGATGGCATTTAACTACAATTTTCTCGTAACTTGTGCTTGTCTTTGTAGCTCCTGCTTCAATTTCAGCCACAGATTTGGCCCTTACACCTGGTAAGAAGTTTTTTCTTAGTATCTCCTTTACTACCTATATAAGGGATATTGCTATGTTGAAATTTACTTAGCTAGTAAAATTATACCAATTTGTCCAGGAGGCACTTGGCTAAATTAATTTCTTGGGAAATAGACTAGAATCCAGAAATAGACAAAGAGTACCTCATGAGGCCAAATTGTGATTCTAGCATTCAAGCTTAAGTGCTTGAATACCCACAGAAGTATACCACAGAGCCTGTTATTCAGAACCTGTTCTTACTTTCTACACATTCATAACAACTGGCTATCTGGTCTCGCTGCTGACTATATATTACTAGAGACAACAGGTTGGGAGGGAGTGCAGAGGGCTAGGAGGTATAGACCTAATAAAGAAGCTACATTGGCAATGGCAGGAAATGTTAACAGATGCTCTGATAGCCACAGAAGGGTTCAGCAAAACCATTCAATGTCATTTTCCAAATGGGACAAAAATGCCCAATTATCTTATATGGAGCTATATGGAGCAAAAGTGCCCACTTAACATCCTTTGAAACACCTGTGTGTTGCATCCTTGAACAACAATGATACTCTTATTGACAAGGCTGAATTCATGCATGTTCAAGTATGATCAATATCTTTTATTTAAAAGGACAGGGAAACATGTTTCAGTTCAGGAAGGATTTAATTTATAACAGTGCATATGTTTTTAATTTGGGGAGATGGGAATTTGAGAGGGTGGAAAACAGCTAGTCATCATAGATGAATTTTTGAAACAGCAAAGCCTCCTACTGCATGAGACCATAGTAAAGGCAGAATTGTGTATAATCAGAAAATGAATAAAAATTTTCTGATCAAAATCAAAGAAAAAGAAAATAAGAAAAAAGATTTCTGATCAATTGACTAACATTTTTGCTTGTGTTTCATATTCAGGCATAACTTCCACTTCAGAAGAAGTAACTCCTTCATCTGGTAATGCCCTCTGCCCACTGCACTGCAAATGTATGCAAATGGGATACCAGGATCACTATGTCTGCCACTGAGGCCGAGACTAGGCAGGCTTGGGGGGTCGTGTGGTATCAAGTTGTCATTGTCTTTGAGCAAGGTGCCTCATCCAGGCCAGACCCTCTGCCTAGCATGAGGTGGAGGTTGGAGGATGGTAAGATGGAGAGAGGACCTTCCTGGCTGGGTCCGATCACCTGCCATGGGTTCTGGTACCCTCATACATCTCTCCTTCATAGCACTTGCTACAATTACAATTTACATTTCTATGTATGATCATTTGACCTCATCTGAATTTCCCATGACACAGTCCTCTCTTTGAGGACAGATAGAACCATATGTGGTTTTGTTGGCTGTTTTACTCCAGCACTGGCACAGTCCCTGGCACAGAGGAGTGGGGAGTCAATATTTGTCAAATAAATGAAGGTCATGTTTTCTGTGTTCTAGGGATAGAGAAAAGAAAACAAATTAACTATGAAACAAAATTTGTTTGCCATTCGGTAGGTTTCGACCAATTACATTTTCTCATTTCCAGAATCTTTGAATACTGCTTTAACCACCTCAACAGGTAATTTAAGTGTTATTTTGGGTTACATCTTGCTTGCTATAATTTATTTTATTTGGTTTCCCAGTGAATTTATTAAACAACTTTTTATGTCCTGGTTAAATTCTTTAATTTTTAGTAATGTTTTGAGTTTTAAAATATGTCTATATTGACCTTACTTTTAAAGGGCATCTCTGATCCCCTGATGGTCAGGGAATTCTGGGCAACTCAGTTAAATGCATAAGCCAAGGGAAAAACTTGTTCAACCCATTAGGCCAAGTTGAATCCATGAACACATTCAGTGACTGACAGGTAGTTTAAGGCAGGAATCCTCAACCCCCAGGCCACAGATCCGTAGGGCTCCATAGCTGTTAGGAACTGGGCACACAGCAAGAGGTGAATGGTGGGTGAGTGGGTAACACCTTCTGAGCCCTGCCTCCTGTCAGATCAGTGGCAGCATTAGATTCTTTTGGGAGCATAAACCCTGTGTGAACTGCAAACATGTGAAGGATCTAGTTTGTGTGCTCCTTATGAGAATCTGGCTAATGCCTGATGATCTGAGGTAGAAAAGTTTCATCCTAAAACCATCCCATCCTCCTGCCATCCGTGGAAAATGTGTCTTCCACAAAAAGACGCCTGGTGCCAAGAAGGTTAAGGACCACTGGTGTAAGTTAATCACCTACTTGAGTCTGTGGTGAAAGCTTCTCCTGGAGACCAGCCACCAACCAGAGTTGCCAGAATGGAAAGAAGTCAAGCCCTGGTTTTCTCTGATCCTCCTTGACATTCACCAGCATTCAGTGAGGAGGACCAAGGCAGTGAGGGACGCAGAGTTGACCAACACAGCAAGTAACTCACCTCTTAAACAATAGATTTTGAGTGATGCTGGTTGGAATTATCCAGGGAGTTTCTAATGTGACTCTGGGTTCAAGAACTTCACAAACAGAGTGTAGAGAAATTTGTGGGGGATTTTTGGTGAAGGAAGGGGGATAATAAGGATGGTGGTCTTCCTTGTTCTAGGTGCCGAAGCAAATGAGGTATAAAACATCAGATTCAGCACCAAAATGGGGCCTTTATTACTGATAAAGCTGGATTGGCGGGAAACAGTACAAAAGACAAATGTACTTTTGGGGAGACCTGCCACCCCTCCCCACCCTCAGCTAGATCTTGGGACAGCCCAGCTAAGGAAAGTCCCAGTCTGCAGACCTGATCTTTCCTGGGTCACTGCCTCCAGGCATTTGAAAGGAGGAGAAAGGCCAGGAAAGCAAGTCCCCACTCACAGAATCTTTGTTAGATTAGCTCCATACCACTGAGAAACCTGGCCCATGGCTGTGGCTCCCCAGAGAGTCACCTCTAACTCCATGGGAAGAAGTAGCATTTTGGCAAGAGGAATGGAGGCCCACGGGAAGGAATGGAGGGGTGGCTCAGAGGCAGTGGGGGCTCTGGAGATGCCTTGTCACGGCTCCTGACTGGCAGTCACTCTGATCTGGGACACCACCTTCCCATCTCCTGCCCCTTGTAGAGGTGCATGTGCCTGATGAAACTTAGTGCCGCCTTGCCCTTTGTGTTCACTTGCAGCTTCCTTCTCCACTGCCGAGACCTCCACACCAGGCAGAACACTCTGTCTGCTGTTCTGCCAGTGCCTCTTCTTGGAGTTCTGTTTATCAATATGGAATTCAAAACTTTTGTCCCCAACATAGCCTCAGTAAAAACAGAAACCCAGGAGTCCCCTCCACTAGTATATGTCTCTTCTTCCTTTTATCTCTAGAGATCTCTTCAACCTCAGCAGAAGGGACCTCTCCAGCTGGTAAGAGCTCTCCATGGTACTGTTTAAGTTAGTGAGACTAGCTTCTTGTGTGTCATGTTCTATTCAGAAAATGAGCCTCAGTAATGACCATTTTTACTGCAAAGTCAACCTCATTGAAAAGACACAGCCGGCCTTTTCCACTCATGTTTGTGTCCTGCTCTGTTTGTTAATGCACAGATGCACCTTCAACTTCAGTGGAAGTGGACACACCCTCTGGTAATGTTTTCTGTCTGTTGCATTTCTAAAGTTCAATATGATCAACTTTTTTTTTTTCTCTTTCTCTGTGGCAAATGAGCATATATAGGTACTGGCTGTTCTGTCTGTGGTATGAGCCTCAGTATAAACAGAAACTCCAGCATCCTTTTCACAGAAACTGAGGCTCATGTTCTCTTTATACATCCATAGACACAGAAGGGACCCTTCTACCAGGGCATGCCTTCTGCTTGCTGCACTGGTCTCGATCAGATGTGCCCATAGGAGGCCAGGGTTGGGGGTCCACCCTCTCCTGCTTGGCCATGTGTGTCAGGTTTCAGGTGATGCTCTGACCCAGCCAGCACACCTGAACACACAGGTGAAAACACTGGGTTGTGATAGGATTAGTTCTATCCATCTGCTCTTCTGTTTTCCACTGTGTAGTTGGTCAAACCAAAACATTCCTCTGAATTTGCAGATATGACTTCCACTGTAGCTGAAGTATCTTCTTCACCAGGTATGCTCCCTGCTCCTTACAGCGGCCCTGATGAGTGACTTTCTGAGAATGCTCAGCCCTGCAAGAGTTTACACACCCAGAATAAACACTTCTGTTTCCCCAGGTGAGGTCAGGGGAGAACAGAAGAGAGGTCAGGGGAGAAGAGAGGAGAGGTCAGCAGAGTCCACTCAACTCCCCAGATGATTCCAGGACACTCCTCTATTGCTAGTCATGAAACTGAATGCAGTGCAGGCGGATGCTGGGGAGAGGATAAATAGGATAAAATAGCTTAAAATGTCAAGACTTTAGAGATAGTCTAGAGTAAGGATTCCCAAATGTGCATACATGTGTGAGCCTCATGTGGAACTTGTGAAATGCAAATTCAGTGGCTCCAGGTGGAGCTTTGGTAAGGCTCCCAGGCGAAGCCACTGCTGCTGGTCATGGACCTGGTTGGGGAAGTAAGATGTTGAACCACCACTCTCATTTTGGAGGAAAATGAGGCCCAAAGAAGGAAGAGATCTGCCTGAAGTCACAGAGCTAGGGCGAGCAGAGCCAGGTGTCCTGACTCCTGTCCAAAATCCTTTCTGCTCTTACACTCTGCTGATGAATCCATCTCTGTGATTCCCCCAAATCCCTGTGACATTGACATCTTCAGTAACAAGGCTCTGCTGCATTCTTCTATTTTATTTATTTTCTTCTTTTTTTTTTTCTTCAAGTCCTGGGTACTTTGAAGACATGGGGGTAACATTCAATGAAACCAAAGTTCAGCACTTTCTTTTCACTTATGTTTAAGTATGGCCAGTCGGCTGGCCAGCCTACCTGCCTTCCTTCTTTCCTGCCTTCGTTCCTTCCTGCCTGCCTTGCTGCCTTCCTTCCTTCCTTCCTTCCTTCCTTCCTTCCTCCCTCCCTCTTTCCCTCCATTCTTCCTATTTCTTCTTTCCTTCTTCCCTCCCTCACTTCCTTCCTTTCTTCTTTCCTTCTGTCCTTCCTTCCTTCCTCCCTCTCTCCTTCCCTTTCCTCCTACCTGCATTCCTCATTTCCTCGCTTCCTTCCCACCCACACCATAATTCTACTTTCGTCAGAAGATTCCTTTTTCCTGTAATTCTCACTGACTCTTGACATCACATGAGGCAACCTTTTCTTTGTGGATCTGGTTGATGATAATTGGGTTGGTTTGGTCACAGATTAGGTGACACTTGCAGGTTTTACTTCCTTTGTGAAGGCATGCCGGTAAAATCACTTCCTGTTTGTTTGGGAAGGGCCACTTGGAGTGGGAGAAAAGGTGTGGTGACCATTAAACCCTTCCCTTTCTTCCCCTTCACTCCTGTTAGCAACAAGGAGCCCGGGTGAAGGCAACTCCCACAGCTTATGCTCCTGAAAGGCAAAGTGCTTAGAATACATGCTTTGGGGCCTCATGGGCTTGAGCTGTAGATAACCTGAGCATGCTATACAACCCCCGAGTCTCCATTGCCTCATCTCTAAAATAATGACAATACTTACCTATTTGTCGTGAGGATTAGAGATGCAAATTATCTGATACATTGTAGATGTTCAAAATGAGAGCTGTCAATCTCCCTTGAAAAATGCCAACTTCTCATACTTCAGTTCATGCCTGAATGTGTAAATCCACAAGATAAATGCACAGGGTGGATTTCTATTGCATATCACTTATGAAATAGACTTGTTTTCATACACTTGTAGTCTACAGTGTAAAATTTCAATGAAGACAAATTTTAATGCTTTCTTTTCAAGAGAATTTTTTTTGGGGGGGGGGCAGCCGCAGATCTAATTTCAACCAAAGTGACACCATCACCTGGTAATGATCTTATGCCTGTTGCTAGATTAATGCTTCATTTTATTATTTACACTACCATATTCTTTCATAAAGTCCATTGCTAATTTTTCTATTGGGCTTTCCTCTGTATATGTTACTGTGGAATTACTTCTCTCAGATATGGCTTTCCTCTTATCTAAAAATATTTCTGAGGAAACTCACTTGATTTTCTTGGCTTCATTTTCAACCCCTATAAAACTATTTTCTACAAAATATAATTTTTTAATTCTTCCTTGCAAAATTCAGTATATTTAAAAAGCTGCTTTTCTGACCATTTAATGCATTATTTTATATCTGGAAAATAAACAGGATACAGCACCACATACTACTTTTCTTTCTTCCTGAGACAGGGTCTTGCTCTGTTCCCAAGGCTGGAGGGCAGTGGTGCCATCACAGCTTACTGCAGCCTTGACCTCTTGTGCTCAAGTGATCCTCCCACCTTTGCCTACCGAGTAGCTAAGACTGCAGGTGTGCACCACCATGCAGCTAATTTTTAAATTTTTTTATAGATGCTGTATCTCACCATGTCACCCAGGCTGATCCTGAACTCCTGGGCTCAAGTGATTCTCCCACCTCAGCCTCCCAAAGTGCTGGGATTACAGGTGAGCAAGCTGTAATTTAATACATTTTGATGGCAAGAAATACATTTTGATGGCAACAAAATAAAACTGAATGGATAATATTCCTGCACCCAAACCAAAGCAGGAACTTACACAATGTATTGGAATCTGAAATTAGAGAAAATGTTTGGTTCTTTTTCAGCTTTGTATATAAATATGAATAACATTTTTAAAGTTTATTTTTTTCTTATTTACGGTGAAAATTTCAGTTGATGAAAAGATAGTCCCTGTGCTTGGTAGTTTTTGTTTGTTTCTGGACACCAAAATGATCATAACTCTATTAATACTGTTAGGATTACATTTATTTTTCATTTACCTTCCTTACTCTTTACAGGAAAATTTTATGAGCTTGTAGGTGTATGTGTGCAGACACAGGTGTGTGTGTGGATACATGTGCACTTTATGGATTGGAATCCCAAAATTCACTTTCCAAAACCTTACCCAGAAGATATTTACCCTTATTCATAGTTCTAACAAGCATGGTTATCTTGCTTCCAATATTGCAGCAATAAATAAGATGAGGAGAGGGCAACCAGCCTAGACCAGCATGCTACAGTCACAGAAAAACAGAAGCCCGCGGTGTTTAACATTCATTAAGCATCTTCTATGTGCCAAAAAGACCAGAAAAATTGAAAGATGCAGTCACCACAGACCAATATAAAAACAAATCATTCTACACGTCTGTGGGCATGACACCACCAACATAATATAGATTTTATTTTTTATTGTTTTTCAAATCAACCTTTTTGAAGTATAATTTGTATATATAGTGCATGCGTCTATGAGTTTTGTCTAACATACACAACTGCGTAGCCACCACCACCATCAAGATAGACAGCACTTCCGTCACTCCAGAAAGTTCCCTCATGCCCTTTCTCAGCAAATCTCTCCCAGCTTCCCCAGGCCACCACTGCTCTTTCTTTCATCACTGTAGAATAGGTTTGCTCTTTTTAGAATGTCATGTAAGTGGAATCAAATAACATGTGATCTCTCGTTTCTAACTTCTTTCACTTAAAATGTTTTTGAGATTCATAAAGGAACAAATGTATTGATCATTTGTTACTTTTTACTGCTTAGTAGTATTCCACTGTGTGCCTGTACCATGATTTACCCCTTCTCCTGCAGATGGGCACCTGGATTGTTTCTGGATTTGGGCTACTGGGGATGCTTCGGCCACGTCCAAATCTTTCTGTGAACATACACATTTGTTCATCTTGAGTAAACACCAAGTGGAACAGCTAGATTGTATAACATGGTTTTTAGAGTGAACATATGAGCTCTTATTCATCCAGAGTAAAAGTAATTTCACTGGATACATATTTGATAAGTCAAGGCAGTGCCTCGTTTTAGAACAACTGTCTCCTAAAGATTTGAAAGTGTTTTCTGGTTTTTGTTTTGCCTGTTTGCTTTGTTTTTTGGAGTGTTTTAATTTTTGTTTACAGATTAAGTTCTTAGGTACCTGGAAAATTAGGCTTGCCCACAGGGCCATTTCTGAGGGCTTCAGATAATTAAGGCTTTACTGTATGAGAGAAAGTGTGTGTGTGTGTGTGTGTGTGTGTGTGTGTGTGTGTGTGTGTGTGTGTGTGTGTGTGTGTGCGCGCGCGCGCGCGCGCGTTAGAGAACAACAAAACCAGAAACAGTTCGTATTCCAAATAGCAAGTGGCACCCTGCGATGCCGTTCAGGATGGAAACCTGACCACCTGACCGTTTCTCTCGCCACGCAGAGCCGCCCCTGCGCCTGGCGGGCGGGCGGAGCCGCTGCGAGGGCCGGGTGGAGCTGCAGCACCAGGGCGTGTGGGGCACGGTGTGTGACGACCACTGGAACATCAGGAACGCCCGCGTGGTGTGCCGCCTCCTGGGCTGTGGCCGCGCTCTGGGTGCCCCTGGCCGCGGCCGCTTTGGCCAGGGCACGGGGCCCATCCTGCTGGACGACGTGCGCTGCGCTGGCAACGAGGATGCGCTGGAGCGCTGCGCCCACTCGGGCTGGGGCCGGCACAACTGCCAGCACCGCGAGGACGCGGGCGTGGTGTGCGCAGGTACCACGACCCCTGCCCACCTGCCTTTTGTCTCCTCATTCCTGGAGTCAGAGTTCGCCATCCTGGGGAAGTCAGGTGTGGCCGGAGTCCCAGATCCTAGGCTACTGAGGGTATGTTAGTTACGTACCCTTGGTGGTAAACGTTTTAATCATCCAGGCTTGGGGGCGCACTCGTCACTTTTGTGATGCCTGTTCAGCGCAGTATTGGTTCTGAAATACAGCTAAACGATGATGGGTCAGAGGAAGGAGTGGCCGTGTAACAAAATGACTAAGGCTGTCGAACTTGCTGCTGTTTGTCTACAGTTTGTCCAGTCCCTATTTCCATCTCGGAGGAGGGCTTCAAGAGCACAGTCCTAGGTGGACACTCCTCTTCCCCTGGACCCAACCCTCAGAAGTCAGAAAGACACCGCACGGGCGTCCGGGGCTCCTCTGATGTCTTCCTGGAATGCATTTTATCACCCAACATCTGTCTGGCTATTCTGACTTCCAGAGGTTGACTTCCCTCTGTATGGAGCAGTGCTTCCTTACCTGTGTCCTGAACTTGCCCTAAATCTCAAGGAGTTATGGAATTCTAAGATTTTATACACAAGTATGAGCTCACTTGGTCTATTCCATTCTTAGTTTTTTATGGGCAAATCAAAGGAATTGTTGCCATTGCTTTTGCCTTTGCAGGTGTTGCCTTGTTTTGCATAGACATGGGACCCAAATAGAAAAGCTGTCAGAGTCCCCTGAAGGCAGACATGAATCATACCAAGCCAAGGAGCATGAGTGTGTGCTAGGGTCATGGGGCCCTCACCTTCCAGATCCTTGTTTTGATCATGTCAGTTCCTAGTTCCAGCTATTCCTGATGCTGTCAGGGGGCTGATTCTAAATGACAATCCATTTTCCATTCTTGGATTATATACCAAGTGGGTCCTTTGGACATTCACTGAGGGGTTCAGTGAACCTGGCTGGCCATGCTTCCTGGGCTAGGTGTTGGCCCTGGGTACTGTCCAGCCTTGCTTTGGAGCTGTAGAAGCCTTTGATATCTGCTAATTACATTTTTCTCAGCTTGAGGCTCCAAGCGTGTCATGTGCTTGGGAAAGGACACCAGTCAGTGTTCATACACAGGATAGCATTACGACCTTAGAAGCCATGTGTCTACTATTCTCTCATTCCAATAAATCTTGGAATTGGTGATACATGTATTCTCAACTCTGCTTCATAAATGCTAGGCTCCAGCTCCATCAGGAGACTCTGGGCCCTCCTTTCCTTTGCAGGCCATGGAATGTTCTCATGCCACTGTACCCCAGCTTTAGTAGCGAAATCAAATGAGCCCATTCCCCTACCCTTCGTGTCTACTACCAGCTACATCCTCCTCTTGCAGTGTTCCAACACAGTTGACATTTGTTTTCATCCTTCTCTCACCAGGTCCGGCTGACTCTCTTGTGCCTAAGGACAAGGGTAAAGTCTTCTCCCCTCTAGTGTCTGAGGCTAAGGATGCTGATGGGAGAGCTAAGAGAGCAGCCAAGCAGGGGAGAAAGAACAGGCTGTGAGGGGGACCCGTTTCTGTGTTTCCACCGAGATCTCTGGATTTCCACCTATTCTCTGGGTTTTAGGAGGTTGGGAAGAAGCCCCTTTGCACCAAGGCTCCCTTTCTCCAACTTGCCTCCATGCAAAGACTCAGATAGATGGTGTTCAGGCACAGAGTTCTCAACGTGAGAAATGAGCCATGCATGGAACACGGGCTATGGTTAGGATTCCCCATGGGTGTGGCATGACCTCAAAGCCTTCTTGGAAAAGGTTGGGAATAAGTAAAATTAATGAAAGTCAAGTCAAGCGTGGGGTGTGAGGAGAGTTGAGCCAGCCCCAGCTTATGGTAGTTTTATAAAATAAAGGTATACCCGCACCCAAGACCTGCATGGCCAGTGTACCAGTTTCTCTTTGTGAGGGTTTCTCCATCTTCCCCTCCTGCAGCCCAGCTATCCTGCTTGCCTCACCTCTTCCAAGCTGTCATTGACCGAGGCTATCTCCGGAGGCTGGGCTACTCCTCCTGGGACATCCACTTAAATGATGAGCTATGTCGTCCCCAAGTCATGGGGCGCTACCTGATCTTCAGTATTCCCTATGGTCACTGTGGCACCATCCAGCAGGTAGGACACTTGCCAGGTGGTGCTACCCTTCTGTGGATTACCCCATGGTGAAAAGTTTGGGAAATTCAACCACCTATTAAAAAACTATGTAAGGACAGAGGGAAAGTGCAAGCCATAACTTCATTTCTGAGTTTGGTAAGATAGAGAGTAGCTCATTAGTTTGTGTAAAACTTTCTTTGGGGAATTTGTGATACACAGTAACAAGTGTTGAGTGCTGATGGGTGGATGGATGGATGGATGGATGTGTGGATGGATGGATGGATGGATGGATGATATATTCTTTTCACTCTAGAGGCAATGTATTTTCCACCCATGCCTCTTGATTGAGCATTGGTGCATGCCTACCATGTGCAAGCTATGGTGCCTGGCATGTAAGAAGACAGATTGTCCACTTGCCCATCTGACTGCTAGGTTTCTAAGTAGTTAACTACATTCCATGATCAAGAAAGCAAACCTTTAGGACATTTATGAATAATGACATATATATGTTTATTTAATTTTCCTTGACCACTGGTTTATTTCACGAAACAATGGCATTGAAGTTAAGAAAACAAGTACACCAGAGACAGGGAGAGTGTATAACCACGGAATTTTTTTTTTTTTAAAACGGAGTTTCGCTCATGTTACCCAGGCTGGAGTGCAATGGCACAATCTCGGCTCACTACACCTCCGCCTCCTGGGTTCAAGCAATTCTCCTGCCTCAGCCTCCCGAGTAGCTGGGACTACAGGCGTGTGCCACCACACCTAGCTAATTTTTGTATTTTTAGTAGAGTCGAGGTTTCACCATGTTGACCAGGATGGTCTCGATCTCTTGATCTCATGATCCACCAGCCTCAGCCTCCCAAAGTGCTGGGATTACAGGTGTGAGCCACCGCGCCAGGCCAACCACGGAATTTTTTTTTCCTCAGTATTTAAACAGGGTAACCTGTTCCCAAGCAAGATCTCCATATGTTTCCTCTATTCTTTTACATCCCCTGATTAGACACAAACATGAGGCCAGGAAACCCTTGACATTGTTAGAGGTTGAATTCATTCACATTTTGTCTATTTCATTGTGCAAATCATAGTCATTCTTATCGTTTTTGCTTTGAAAATTCTACTTTGTACCTCAGAGGTTTCTGCCCCAGGATCCATACGTCCTGTGTCTGCGAAGTGGGCACCCCCAGGGAAGCTTCTGGGCCATCAGGGAAGACACTGCACATGTCTTCTCTGTTCTTGCTGGCTCAGCTTCCCCTGACAACCCCATGAGCTGACCAGGGTGCTGGGGCCAGAGGTCAGTAGGGTCAGGGAGCACTGAGAAGGAAAACACTGCTGCACAGAGGTCCTGTGTTTGATTTCAGAATCAGTGGATGAGTCACCTTCTAGGTGCTAGGGACACAGCAGCCACAAGACCGACAGGGCTCCTGCTCCACAGCTCTTACGTTCATGAAATGGGGGACAGGATCAGACCAAACACACAACCAGAGTTCTTTTTACACCAAAAGAGGTTACGAAGACAGGAAAACAAGGGAGGATAAAATAGTCATTTGGAGTGGAAGAGAAGCCGTGTTGAATAGGCTCGTTGCTGAGAAGCTGAGCCTGCCCTGAGCTGGGGCAGCCAGGCAGAGGATGTGGGGATCAGCCAGGGCTGAGGTCCGGAGGCAGCTGCAGCCTTGGGGCTTTGGGGAAGAGACTGGAGGCCAGGAAGCACAAGATCAGAGTGGAAGTAGGGGCAGGACCATGTGGGTGAAGAATTTGACTTCTATTATAAGTCGGGCATTCTCAAGGAGGGTAATATCATATATCCCTTATGGGTAGGGGGGAGAAAGATATTCACTCTTAGAGGAGATAGATAGATATAGATATCTTTCTGGCTCAAGCACAGGTAAACATCCAGTATATAAACTGTATCTTGTATTACAATTCATAGTCAGGGTTTGAGAGAGGACAGGATGAGTAAGATGTGTACAGAAGCTCCTTAATGGGGCCATGGTGGAAAAAAGGTTGAGAAACATTGGCCTAAGCTGACAGAGCAGTTCTCAGAGGTTCCAAGCAGAAGGTCACAAGATCTGAGTCCCACAAGCTGAGGCTTCTTTGAGCAAATGTTCCCAGGCAGGCTGAGCCTCTGGGCATCCACACAGGGCATGAAAGGCAGGGACCCCTGCCTGTCGGCCATGGCACAACTTCACCTCCTGCAAGTCATGTTGGATTTCAAGGCTGGGAGTGAAGTTCAGCAGGGCCAGGCCCACAGCTCACATGGAGCCAGGACTGGTCTGGAGTCAAGGACAGGGAAGAGATGAAAGAGAGGACAAGAGCCCCCGGGGTGGGGGTGGGGATGGCTTTTAGGAGCCTGCAGGAATGGAGCTTGTGGAGGAACTCAGCAGACAGATGAACCTGCCACCCCAGCTCACAGCTAGCACAACAGCTTGGTCCTTACAGGATGGAAGGGGCAGTCCAGACTTGCCCAGTGGGGACTGCCTACATGCACCTCACATGGCATGTCACCCCTTTGTGGTGGTAAGTACCACAGAGGTCTGGCCCCAGGAGGTCCTCCCTCCAGCAAGTCAGCAAGCTGGTGCCAAGTAGGGTGGGAATGAGAGGTCTCAGCTCACAGAGGCAGGTGCTTGTCAGGAGCAAGAGTGCTGCCCACAACTCTTCTCTCATCTTCACAGGAGCACCTTGGCTCCCTCAGCTATTCCAACTCCATCAGAGGCCGTACATGGGGCCACCCTGGCCGAGTCATTGTGCGGCACAAGGTGCCCGAGCTGAAGTTCACCTGCAGAGTGGACGGCCCAGCCACAGTTGAAATCATTCATGAGGATGATGCCCTGATGGAGGGTGCTGGCTACACCGTGTCCATATCCTTCCTCCAGTCCCCCAAGTCCCAGCATGTGGGAGGCATGGTGCCCTACTATGCCAGCCAGAGGAAAGAGGTCTTTGTCCAAGCCACCCTCCACAGCCCCAGTCCCAGCCTGATGCTCTTCATGGATACCTGTGTGGCTTCTCCAGATCCCCATGATTTTACAACCATCAAGTATGATTTGATCCGGCAGGGGTAAGGAAGATTAAAGCCCCTCTGGTGTGGACTGTTATATTCACCTGGCATGCCTTTAGGGAGCTTTTGGCTTCTCAACTGGTATTCCTACATTAGAAATTTGTGCAAAGAGTCCTCACTGTGTCTCAGAGGCAGAGTGGGGGCCCTCACCATCCTCTGATCCCAGTTGAGGACAAATGGTAATAGGCAGGCAGTTATAGACAGCTCCCCTTAATTCCCCCACAGTCCTGGGGAGGGCCTTTGCGGCCCTGGGTGGGCTCTGATGCATCACCCCACCCTTTCATGTCCATGCCTCCTTCCCTTCTAGTCGTATAAGTTCAATGGACTCCCCATTCATGGTGCAGGCCTGGGACATGGGTCTACACTGATGAACTAATGGGTTATCGGTTATCCCAAACTAAGATTTTAGTTATACTTGTGAGACTTATTCTGGCTCCTTTGGTTAACCAAAAGATTTGCTAAGTTAGAACTTTAGCCAATTGCTTGTCATTATAGTGCTCTTGTTCCCTAATAGGGGCAAAGTACAGTTGGCAACAAATCTGAAAACAACAAAAATCCATCATTTACTACTCAATGGCACCTTTAGAGTGGTGAGAACCACAGCAGCCTGAAGTCCATGGAGAACACTGTGGTACCCATCTCCAAAAGCCAGGGAAGGGACAGGACAGAGCATCTTCCACAGGCAGTGTAAGCCATGCTGTGAGAGGTGCATGGAGGTGGCACTAAACTGCATTGAGCCACAGAGTGAGAAAGCTCTTCCCTTTCAACCCTTCTTATAAATATATAACCCAAGAGGCTCAGTTTGGTGCCAGAATTTAACAACTGACACTTTTTTTCTCCTGCTTGCTTCAGTCTTAATTTGTTCTTCTTTCTCTACTTTTCAAAGCTTAGACTATAGATTTTAGATATTTCTTCTTTTCTAACATATGTTATTTTATAAATTTCCATCTAAGCATTGCTTTAACTGCATTCCACAAATTTTTGATAACTTGTATGTTCATTTTCACTTAGTCCAAAATATTTTTTAATTCCTCTTGAGATTTCTTTGACCCATCATTACTTAGAAGTGTGTTGTTTAATTTCCAAGCATTTGGAAATTTTCCTGGAATTGTTCTGTCATTAATTTTGAGTTTAATTCCACTGTGATCTGATAATGTATTTTGTGTTATTTCTGTTCTTTTAAATGTGTTAAGGTGTTTTTATAGCCCAGAATGTGGCCTGTTCTGATGAATATTCCATGTGGACTCGAGGAGAGTATGTGTCCTGCCATTGCTGGATGGAGGGCTCTAGAAATGTCAGTTGGATGTGGTGGATTCAGAGTGTTGCTTAGGTCGTCTGTATGCTCACTGAGTTTCTTCCCAAAATACACTGAGACAAAACTGCGTTATGTGCTTACACATGAAAAATTATTGTGTCTTCCTGGAGGACCAGCCACTTTCTTGTTAGATAATAACCCTCTTGCTACCTGATAATTACCATACTCTGAAGTTTATTTTTTTTCTTAAATTAATGTGGCTACTCCACTTTTCTTTTGATTAGTATTTGCATGGTATATCTTTCTTCATCCCTTTACTTTTAACTTGTCTGTGTCTTTATATTTAAAGTGGGTTTCTCATGGACAATAAATAGCTGGGACTTGTTTTTTAATCTACGCTGTCTCTAAATTGGTATATTTAGACCATTCACATTTAAAGTGATTCTTGGTATCATTGGATTAAACTCTATCATCTAGGTAACCATTTTCTATTGGCTGCATGTGTTCTTTGTTTCTCTCCTTACATGCCTTGTGCTGCCTTCTCTGGTTTTAATTGAACATTCTATGTGACTCATTTCATCTCCTCTTGCTTCATCACTTCTTTTCTTAATTTTGTTTGGTGGTTTCCCTAGGGTTTACAGATTTACATTTTTAAATTATCTAAGTTCGCCTTCAAATAAAATCACTAATACTTTTAATCTCTCTTTGGACAAAATAGAATAGGCCTTTTGAAGGAAAGAGTTTTACCTAGAATTTAATTACTTTTTTTGTTTTTATTGTGTTTATTTTCTAGTTCCTTTCCATTAATGGCCAGGAATAGTGGTTTTTCCACTCATAGTAGTGTTAAAAAGTTTATTTATGAACGAAAGAGTGGGTAGTGGGAAGAACTCATTTGCAATTCAGAGGTCTGGGTCCATGCCTGATTATCTGGGTTACAGTGAACTCATATCATGCTTTAAGTTAATAGTTTTGTCCTGGGGTTTTTCTCCCCATCAGGTGCATCAAAGACAATACCTACGTCAACCTCCATCCCCACCAGAAGAATGTGGCTCAGTTCAAGTTCAACGCCTTCAGCTTTCTTGACAGCTATGATGTAGTATATTTACAGTGTAAGGTTGCAGTGTGCAAAGTGGGGGACTATGCCTCTCGCTGCTCCCAGGGCTGTGCAGGGCAGAGGAGGAGAGGTGCGGGCCCTGTGGAGGCCAAGGAAGAGCAGAGTGAGCATTTCCAAATGGTGGGGCCCCTGGAGATCCACAAAGCCACTGCTCAGAAGGATGCTCTTGAGTGATTCATGTGAATCTGTAGAAAGCAAAGTCTATTCCTTTTCAGTAATGTTTGAAAAATCAGAAGTTATCCATGTAGGGACAGGTCAAAGAAACAGCCAGAGGGATTGCTTCTCTTAAGGTTTGTTACTAAATAAATCTTCTCTAATTACTAAACTTCTAAGACAGTTACTCTTTGCTGGCTACAAATGTTGCATTTTTTAACTCTTTACTCTTAAGAACTTGATCATTGTCTTAAAGTGTACAAAATGTTACAAAGAGCAGGGTTATCTCTCTAGACCCCATTTCCAGTTTAAAGATTGTTTTTTTGAGTTGAGTGCTTAATCATCAGATGCTATTAAGTGGATCTCTGTTTTTGTCCTCTGATGGTATGAGACTTTATTTTCAGCTCTTGGCAAGAGTCTTATGAAAAATAAACTGTCAGGAAACCACTGCTCATTTTTTAAAACTCTAACTGGTTGGTTGAATCAAACATGTCATTTACTTATCACAACAAGCTTTAATCATTTTGTTTCAATGGAAATAAATTGGGCCTAGGCTTTGTTGGGTTTGGGTTGTAGCTTGCAAATGAAAGGCTAAAATGAAATCACAGGAGCCACAGATCTGCCGCCTGAGCTGCTGGTGCAGGACAGGTGAGCCCCAAGGGGAGCTTAGCCTGCAGGGGTTCTTTGCTTTGCCCAGGAAAGAATTCAGGGCAGACTAGAGGTAGAAGAAAACAGTTTTATCAAAGAGGCAATATTATAGCTCCAGCAGTGTTGTAGTTCTGTGACTGCTCCTGCAGAGCAAGGCTACCCCATAGGTGAAGAGTAGCAGCTCAGGGCAGTTTTGCAGTCATATTACTATTTATACTCACTTTTATTTTTTTATTTTTTATATATATATTTTTTGGGGGGCAGGGCAGGAAGCAGGACTAGGGAAGGGCAATGTGGAGAAGGGAGGGGTTGGGGGGAATGGGTGGGGGAAGGTTGAGAAGGAAAGGTGGAAGGGAGAGAAAGGGGATGGGAAGGGGAGGATGGGAAAGAGGAGAGAGCAGAATTGGGATAGGGAGACATTGGGCTGCAGCTCATATTAAAGAAAGGCCTCAGTCAACCCCACAGAGGCTGGAAGGGCCCTTTGCAGTGTTCTAAGCCAGGCAAGAGTTTTTATTTTTTTATTTTTATTTTTATTTTTAGAAAAAGAAAAGGAGAAAGAAAGAGCAAAAGAAAGAAAAAAGGAATGAAAGAGAGAAAGAGGATGAGAAAAAGGGAGAGAGAACGGGATTCTTGCTTTATTGCCCAGGCTAGAATGCAGTTTAAAAATGGGTATTAAAAACCTCTTTTATACCAATAATTGTGCTTAACAATGGAGACAGGAAGGAATAGGGGATGAAAATAACAAATAAGCAGCCAACCATTATTTTATTTAAACCTGTGAAATGCTATGCAATTGCTAAGGAGTGATTTACTTCCAATTATGTGATCACTTTTAAAATAGGTATAATGTGATACTGAGAAAAATGTATGTTTTGTGGATTTGTGGGAGGAGAGTTCTGTAAATATTTGTTAAGTCTAGTT